>PVHT020000037.1:4435522-4494518 GCA_004024745.2 Catagonus wagneri
TTTTTTTTTTTTTTGCCTTTTGTCATTTTATGGCCGCACCCGCGGCATGTGGAGGTTCCCAGGCTAGGGGTCTAATCGGAGCTGTGGCCACTGGCCTGCGCCGCAGCCACAGCAACGCAGGATCCGAGCCGCGTCTGCAACCTACACCACAGCTCACGGCAACGCCGGATCGTTAACCCACTGAGCAAGGCCAGGGATCAAACCCGCAACCTCATGGTTCCTAGTCGGATTCGTTAACCACTGCGCCACGACGGGAACTCCATGTTCCCTGTTCCTTAATCAGTAATTTTAGAAGCCAAATTTTTATTTTCTATGACCCTCTCAAGCAAAATCTTATACAGTCTTCGGCTAGCCTATGGACGTTTGTTATAATTAATTAAAGTTCTCTTTTAGTTTTTGGTTTATTTAAGTGATCAGGTTGTCCTTAATTGTTAAGTGATCCTTTGTTTCCTGAAATACTGAGTTTTTTAAATTTTCACTTTAAAAATAGTTTCCCCTCTGTTTTTAGAATTATTTTGATCTTTGATGGGACTTACTCTGTAGGCGTGAAGTGAAATATGAATTAAAATATTGTGAAGCCAAGTAATAAAAAGCAGTTCCCAGCATTACAAACTTACTCTCTGAATAATATATTTTTTTAAGTTTGTCAGGATTTTTATATGCAATTCTGACCCATTAAAATTTTTTAAATTTATCTCTAATATGGGGATTAAAAAATTTTGTGTAATATGTGAGAATATAGTCAGTGCTCTACTATAGGGCATTTGAAAAATACATGACCTTTGACCCAGAATCCTCTTCAAGGAATTTATCCTAACCACAGAGTTGTGTATAAAAGTTTATATTTGCAAGGATATATTTTTTATAAAAGTGAAAAAATGGAAAATTACCTAAATGTCTGTCTAATAGTGGATTAGAGAAATACAGCTATGTGATGGCATATTATGCATATGTATGTATGAGTGTGTATATATATATGTATATATATGTATTTCCATGATATTAGAAGAATATTTTTATGACTAGGAAAAATTTTTATAAGACAGAATATTCATTATAATTCTCTCCTCCAAAAAAATGGAAATACATACCAAAATTTAATAGTAGGTAAATATCCATTGATGAAGCTACATTAATTTTCCTTTCCTTCTTTGTATAGTCACTAAATATTCTGCAGTGAACAAGTAATCAGAAGTGTGTCTTTTTAACTTTCTTCTATCATATTGTCATAATCTTTTATTAAAGGTAAAACCCAAAGGCAAAGTTCGGTGGACTGGTTCTCGAACACGTGGTAGGTGGAAATATTCCAGCAATGATGAAAGTGAAGGCTCTGAGAGTGAAAAATCATCTGCAGCTTCAGAAGAGGAGGAAGAAAAGGAAAGTGAAGAAGCCATCCTGGCAGATGATGATGAACCATGCAAAAAATGCGGACTTCCAAACCATCCTGAACTAGTACGTACCTAATCTAAATGAACAGTGTTCATATTATTCACTTATTGTGGTTGCCTAAAGCAGCCTGAGCTCTTCTGGGTTTGATCATGATTTCAATTTTACATGTGTAAAAAACTCTTTAATTCTATTTTTCAAGTAATAACCCCATTCTAGGGAGGATCAGGATCTTGCATTCATTCTACCTGGTGTAATTATTGATATTTCCTCCACTTAGGCGTGTACTCCTAATCTATTCCACAAATCATTTGATTTATTTAAAAATTTTTTTTTCTTTTTGGCTGTACCTGTGACATGTGGAAGTTTCCAGGCCAGGGATCGAATCCAAGCTGCAGCTGTGCCCTATACCATAGCTGCAGCAACACCAGATCCTTAGCCCACTGCAACAGGCTGGGGCTTGAACCCCCACTGCCACAGAGACAACCACAGATCCTTAACCTGTTGCACCACAGCAGAAACTCCCAAATACTTCTTTTCTGTTCTTTTTCTTTAAAATTGTCTTCTTTTCCTTTAAGTTATTTTATAAGCATATTTCTGAAGTGGCAGCTTTAAATGAGTGAGGCCTCAAGGTCTTGTTGCCTTTCTGTAAAAACATATAAGTCAAGTATTAACGTAGTGGGCTTTAAACTTTAGAAAATGAGCAGTTCTAAAAAAAATTTCAGAGGATAATTTGTAGATCAGATATATTCAGAAGAATAGTGACAGGTTTACATGAGACTTTATCTAGGAAGTAAGTTCTTCAAAGATATACTAAATCGAGAAAACCAACTCCTAACGTATACATGTATATTTACAGTTCATAAGTGCTTTCTAAAGAACCTCTTGAAGAAACACTCTTGTCATACCCAATTCTGTGCAATGGTTCTGTTCTTCTGAATAGATTTGACTTTAAAGGCAAGCTTTACCTATTAAGTAGAAAGAGACCTAAAGAAAAATGCTTCCACATAGTTTGAGTTGTGTAGAGCAGGACAAGTGATGTAAAGTGGCCTGGCACAGTTCCTGATGTGTACTGGGTTAAAGCTGTTTGTGGCTTATTTGCAGTTTTCTTCCTAAAATCATATCTGGAAACTAAATTCATCTGTGAAGTTAATCCTATTCCAGTAATTCAGAGGGTCAAAGTTAAAAGATTAACTTAGACAAAGAATAATTTTAGCTCCAAGAGAAAAAGATGTCAAAGTTACACTGAGAAGAACCCTTTTAAGCATTTTTATGATCATCAAGCTATAAAAGTTAAGTCAAGATTTTTGTGTGACAAAGAATATTTGAGGTAGTGGTCTTTTCTGCCCTGTAAATCAAGTAGAAATCAATATTTGTGTTCTTTCCCTACCATTTCCTAATATTTTTTTTTTAACATCAAGAGAGTATAGTTTGAATGAGGCAGCAATAAATATCAGGTACAAGTGGGCGTGAGGAAATGAGAAGTAAAATGAAGTGAGCAAAAATGACATCCAGTGAGTTCCCGTCGAGGCGCAGAGGAAACAAATCCAACTAGGAACCATGAGGTTGCGGGTTGATCCCTGGCCTCATTCAGTGGATGAAGGATCCAGCGTTGCTGTGATCCTTAGTGCTGTGGTGCCACCATGAAGTAGGTTGCAGACGCGGCTCGGATCCTGCGTTGTTGTGGCTGTGGCGTAGGCCAGCTGCTACATCTCCAATTCGACCCCCTGGCCTGGGAACCTCCATATGCCTTGGGTGCGGCCCTAATAAAAAAAAAAGGAAAGAAATGCCATTCAAAAGGTAGAGAAAGTTGCATCCTTCTTGGAACGCATGTAGGATTTGTTTGGTTATTTAGTAACTACTCTGAATCCCATTGCCAGTTACTGTACCTTAAGAGAGTGACATTGGAAACTGAGGTCCCAAATATGGTGGGGTTTTTTATGCTAGATATTTAAGGATAATCCTCACATCAAAATGTCAAGGAGCTATCATGTTTTATGTGGCAGGGAAATAATGCTGTATTAGATGTGGTCCTTGTTCTCATTGAGCTTGCAGTAGAAAATTGATAAATTCATATATGAATATAGAACTCTATGAGATTTTATAGATGCCTTAGTGAAAATAAGTGACTCAATTGTCTGAAACTTGGAAATCTCACATAAAGTATTTACTGTAATGGAGTTTTAACCTTTTTTTTTTTTTGCTTTTTAGGGCCACACCTGCGGCATCTGAAGGTTCCTAGGCTAGGGGTCAAATCAGGGCTGTAGCCATGGCGTACACCACAGCCACAGCAACATGGGATCCGAGCCATGTCTGCGACCTATACCACAGCTCACGGCAATGCCAGATTGTTAACCCACTGAGCAAGGCCAGGGATCAAACCTGCAACCTCATGGTTTCTAGTTGGATTCGTTTCCACTGAGCCATGATGGGAACTCCCTCCAGGAAGTGCTTTTTAAAAAATTAAAGAATGCGGAGTTCCCGTCGTGGCGCAGTGGTTAACGAATTCGACTAGGAACCATGAGGTTGCGGGTTCGATCCCTGGCCTTGAACAGTGGGTTAAGGATCTGGCGTTGCAGTGAGCTGTGGTGTAGGTCACAGACGCGGCTCGGATCCTGCGTTGCTGTGGCGTAGGCCAGTGGCCACAGCTCCAATTAGACCCCTAGCCTGGGAACCTCCATATGCCGCGGGTGTGGCCCTAAAATGACAAAAAGGCAAAAACAAAAAAATTAAAGAATGCAGGTGAGTCCTAAGGACACAGGGGCCAACCTAAAACTCCTAGTTTATCAATAGCTAGAACAATTTGAACAATAAGTTAAATTATAATTTTATTTTATTTTATTTTATTTTAGTCTTTTTGCCTTTTATGTAGAACTGCAGTCGCGGCATATGGAGGTTCCCAGGCTAGGGGTCTAACAGAAGCTGTAGCCGCTGGCCTACACCACAGCCACAGCAACGCGGGGTCCAAGCCGCTTCTGCAACCTACACCGCAGCTCACGGCAACGCCGGATCCTTAACCCACTGAGCAAGGCCAGGGATCGAACCTGCAACCTCATGGTTCTTAGTTGGATTCGTTAACCACGAAGGGAACTCCATAATTTTAGATTATAACCCAAAAAATTTATTAGTTTTCCTGATACAAATAAATAATTGAATAACAAACTGTAGAAATGATTCTTGAAAGGAATGGGCTGTAGGGGGAAGGACATACTGTCTTTACTGAAGAATTCCAAACAGCAAAATTAGAAGGACATAAGGGAAATAGACAGTCACCATTAGAACACCACAGTAATAATTACTGCAGCAAGATCCACTGATGAGTGCTTAAACTAGTGGATAAAATTTAAAGGAAAAACAGAATCTAGCATAACTTCAGCATATCTTCCCCCCAAATATTTATTAATAACTGGTATTTTTAACTTTCGAGTTCTCGGTGTGGCCTAGCAGTTTAAGAACCAGACGTAGTCTCTGTGAAGGTGCAGGTTTGATCCCTGGCCTCACTCAGTGGGTTAAGGATCTGGTGTTGCCATGAGCTGCGGCATGGGTCACAGATGCAGCTTGGATCCTGCATTGCTGTGGCAGCTACAGCTCTTAATCGACCCCTAGCCTGGGAACTTAGTATGCCACATGTATGGCCATAAAAAGAATAAATGAATAAATAAAGTAACTTGTATCTGCAGGTTCTTTGCTGCGCCTTCCTTCAGAAAGTAGAGCTTCAGTCCTTACCCCTTGAGTGTGGGCTGGACCTAACACTTCTAATTAAAATAGACTATGAAAAGTGAAAAGTGGTAACTTTACTACTTTTGATGAAATCAGCAGGCAGTACCACAACCAAGTGATCAAAGTTATTATCACCAGTAATAAATCATATTGACATCATGTACCCCCAGATATGATACAGTGAGAAGGGCAATTCACTCCTGCCGTGTTCTCATCAGTCTTGTCACGAAAAGACATCAGGCAAACCTGAATTGAGGACTGTCTGCGTTATATCTGACTAGTACTCTACAAAACTGTCAAAAAAAAATTATGAAAAACAAAGACTGAGAAACCGTAACAGATCAGAGGAGATTAAAGAAACATGATGAAAGGCAGTAGTATAATATACTGTATTGGATCCTGGCATCAGTAAAAGGACAATAGTGGAAAAACTAGTCAAGTCTGAATAACGTCTACTGTTAAGTCAGTAGTTCTGTGCTGATGATAGGTTCTTAGTTTTGATAAGTGTATTATGGTTATGGAAGATTGATGGAAGCTGGGTAAAAGATTTATGAGAACTCTGTCCTGTCTTTGCAACTCTTCCATAAATTAAAATTATTTTGGAGTTCCTACTGTGGCTCAGTGGGTTAAGAATCTGACTACTAACCATGAGAATGCAGATTGGATCCCTGACCTTGCTCAGTGGGTTAAGGATCTGTCTGGCATTGCCGTGAGCTGTGGTATAGGTCACAGAAGAGGCTTAGATCTGGTGTTGCTGGGGCTGGGGCCTAAGGCCGGAAGCTGCAGCTCTGATTTGACCCCTAGTCTGGGAAATTCCATATGCCACAGGTGCGTCCCTAAAAAAAATAATAAAATAAAATAATTTTTTTAAAAAGGTTTTCTAAAGTTTAATTCATGAGTATACCGTTTTAAGTTTTAAAGAGTTGGTCATCTTAAACTAAAAAAAAAATGTATAATCAGAATTAATGTTAGCTTTCGTATTTGAACATGATTGTCTTGATTGTAGTTCTGTTCCTCCCATATCTGAATTTACATGATAAAAGGAGCTTTGAATGTTTCTTAGAAATAGGTATTTGAAATGCTATTTAAAGTGGAAATTATTTGTTTTTAAAATCCTGTATATGGGAGTTCCTGTCGTGGCGCAGCGGAAACGAATCCGACTAGCAACCATGAGGTTGTGGGTTCGATCCCTGGTATCGCTGAGTGGGTTAACGATTCGGCATTGCTATGAGCTGTGGTGTAGGTTACAGCCGCATCTCGGATCTGGCATTGCTGTGGCTCTGGCCTAGGCCTGCGGCTGTAGCTTCAATTAGACCCACAGCCTGGGAACCTCCATATGCTGTAGGTGCGGCCCTAAAAAGACAAAACAAAAAAAAAAAGGCAAACCGTGTATATGGTAGGGATGTTTATGATACTTCAGCTATAAAACTCATAAAGATTGTATTATCATATTCCTCAGAGCATACTAAAAAAGGGTTGTAACTCTAGTTCACAAAATACTGTTTTTCACTAAATTTTGTAGCTTGACATTTTCTTAGTCTTTTTGTTTAAAAATTTTAATGCTGCGTTAAGAGTTCCATTTGTGGCGCAGCAGAAACATCCGACTAGGAACCATAAGGTTGCGGGTTCGATCCCTGGCCTTGCTCAGTGGGTTATGGATCTGGCGTTGTCGTGAGCTTGTGGTGTAGGTCGCAGGTGCAGCTCAGATCCTGCATTGCTGTGGCTCTGGTGTAGGCCTACAGCAGTAGCTCCGATTGGACCCGTAGCCTGGTAACCTTCATATACCACAGGTGCGGCCCTTAAAAAAAAAATTCAAAAAAAATTTTTTTATAGTGCTATGTAGATTCCTAATTATCAGAGCTTTTTTATTATGTTTTATGCAGATAAAAAGTTTTAACTTAAGAATCATTGAATATTAGTCATAGAGTTGGGTTGACCTTCATCTGTGGTTCATTTTAGATTCTTCTGTGCGACTCCTGTGACAGTGGCTACCATACTGCCTGCCTTCGCCCTCCTTTGATGATCATTCCAGATGGAGAATGGTTCTGTCCCCCTTGTCAGCATGTATGACCCAGCTCAGTCTGTTCTTCCAGTCTTCAATTGTATATTCAAATTTGTGTTTTTTGACAACCACTAAACATTTTTAAGTTTCAGAGCAGTTTGTAAATATTGCTTATTTCCTTCAAATTTTTCTGAAATTAGAGACTATTGAAAAAAAAAACTACCTTATGTTAGGATCTTTTAGGTCTTCCCTTTATTATTTTTCCAAAGCAATTCTCAGAAGACCTCTGGTTTATTTTTTTTCTCATATTTGTTAAAGGCAGGAATTAAGATAATATACAAAGGAAGAAGTAAGTTTCCTGTTGTTTATCCTTGTGTTTCATCCTCTTTTTCAGTTCTCCCTACCTTCTTTTTGTTAGTTTTATGGATGGTATTAATTATGGACCATTATGATGGTACTGTGAATAGAAACAAATTCTGTTTCTCTCATATCTTGATTCATGTGGATTTCTTTTAAACCCTGAAAAACAGGATATTTTCTGCACCTGAGAAGTCCTTTTTTTTTCACAAGTCCAGCCTCAGTTTGCTTTAAACGTGATGGCTTTTTAAGTTCTTTTGTGGCACTGCAGGTTGGGGATCTGACATTGTCGATGCGACGGCTCAGCTTGCTGTTGTTGCAAGTCTGATCCCTGGCTTGGGAACTTCTGTATGCCATGGGCATGGCCAAAAAAAAAAAATGTTGGTCTTTGGAGTTCCCATTGTGGCTCAGCGATTAACGAACCCGACTAGCATCCATGAGGACACGGGTTCGATCCCTGGCCTCACTTATTGGGTTAAGGATCCGGCGTTGCCATGAGCTGTGGTATATGTCACAGACATGGCTTGGATCCCAAGTTGCTGTAGTTGTGGTGTAGCCAGCTGTTAGAGTTCCGATTAGACCTATAGCCTGGGAACCTCCATATGCCTCAGGAACAGCCCTAAATAGACAAAAAGACAACAAAAGAAAAGATGGCCTTTACTGCCTCTTTTTTAGTGACGTGGACTTCTTTGGGTTAGCATCACTTTAGTAATTACATGCCTTAGCTGTGTTTTGACCCAGTAACCATGTGGCATGTTTTTGTAAATTTTTTTTTTTATTCTCTTTTAAAAAATAGTGATTGGCACCATTTTATTTTATTGTACATATAACCTTGTCCCTTAAAGATGTCTTCGAATTGAAAAAAATTTTTAATCACTGTCATGTATATAAAGTGAATCCAATGCTATTTTAAACATTAACTAATGCCAAGATTGTAGGCATAGAATGAGTTTCTTGGCAAAGCTATATGTTTCTCTAATCATGTACATTACTTCAGAGATATTCTGCTCATCTTCAGTTCAGTGTATGAACTGAAGTGGCGCTTCTTTAATTAAATACAAGGTAGATTTCAGTGTTTACTATGTGTGGCCACTTATCAGCTCTCATAGCATTGTATATATGAGCTAATAGGCAGATGATAAATGATTGTGGAAGAGTGTTAAATAATACTCGTCTGTTTTATTTTTTCAGAAACTGCTATGTGAAAAATTAGAAGAGCAGTTGCAGGATTTGGATGTTGCCTTAAAGAAGAAGGAGCGTGCTGAACGAAGGTATTGTCATATGTGCATTAATGCTTTACTTGGGAATTTGACAGCAGACTTGTGATTATGTTCATCTAAAGCAGGGACTGGCAAACTCTCACTTGTGGGGCAGATCTAGCACGCTGCTTCTTTATTTTTTTTCTTTTTAGGGCCACACCTGCAGCATATAGAAGTTCCCAGGCTAGGGTCCATATCGAACCTACAGCTTACTCCACAGCCACCGCAATGCCAGCTCTGAGCCGCATCTGCAACCTGCTCAGCAGCTTGTGGCAATGCCAGATCCTTTAACCCACTGAGCAAGGCCAGGGATCAAATCCACATCCTAATGGATACCTGTTGGATTCTTAACCTGCTGAGTCACAGCAGGATTTCTAGCCTGCTTCTTGTTTATGTATTGCCAGCCAAAAACGGGTATTTCATTTTTAAATGATTCAAAAAGAATCATAACAAAAATCATATTTCATAGCACATGAAATTGTATATTCTGATGTCATTACCTGTAAATAAAGGTTTATTGGAGCATAGCCATATTCACTTATGTGTTGCCTGTGCCTGCTTTTGCACTATAGCAGCAGAATTAAGTAGTTGCACATTATGACCCAGCTTATGACCCAAGCCTAATTTATTATCTGTCCTTTGACAGAAGTTTGCCAATCCCTATCTAAAATATTTATCAGAACATACTTTGAATAAATATGGGCCCAGGTATTGTGGAAAATATGTACCTAAGTATGTAGGGAGTATGAGAAAACTGTAAAACTGTTCTACAGCTTAGTTACCCCTGTCATCTCTTTGGGTGGGCAGAATTAACACCAGTGAAATAGAAAGCATTTAAGTGCTGAACCGTATCCTACTGACTATAAGAGATGCCTCCCTTTTCCATATGCCACTGCAGTGTGGTCTAAAGCAGTTGAAGAAGGCTTCTTGGAGGAGGTAAGATTGGAGTTAAGCTTCATTTAAAGGGGGCTCAAAATCAAGACAGTAAGTTTGTATTTATTTGTATTTATATGTACCTTCTTTAGTCTTTTGCTAAACATTCATTCATTCATTCCTACTGTGTTGCAAACTGAAGAGAAAAGATGAGTAAGACAAAGCTCTCACTTACCTGGAGCTCACCTGGAGAGTGCAGATATATGAACCAGTGATAAAACAGACAGATCAAGACAAACTCAGAGCAGTCCTAGAACATTGTAGAGGAGCATTTTAGTTCTCCTAGGGGCTGGGGTTATCAGGGAAGTGCTTGGAAGATGACTAGGAGTTATATAGGTGGACATAACAGAAAGGATATTTCAGGCAAAGAGCTCGATGCGAGCAAAGACGAAGTGTTAAGTGTGAGAGTAGAAGCGTGGTGGGAAATGAAGCTGTAAAAGCAAACTGGGGACAAGTCATGAACAGCTTTGCATAACTGGCTAAGAACTTTTTTCTCTAGAGACTGTAGGGAAGCCATCAAAAGAGGGATATACATAGTCAGATTTATATTTCTTTTTAAAAGAAGCCCCTTGTTAACAGTAAGAAGAAGAAATGAGAGTTGGACCTTTTCTAATAAAGTCTAGAGAGCCAGTGAGGCCTGAACTAAAGCAGTCATTATGAAAATAGAGAGGTTGAAGAGAATTTTCAGGGGATTAATCAGTACAACTTCATGCCTATGTGTATCTAGTATGAGAAAAATCTAAGCAGTGTATCCTGATTTGTCCTTCATTTGCTGCTATTTTAACTTTTACCTGCTGTCACATAGTATTCCCCCCAGCCCCCCGAAAAAAATAATTTTTATTTTGCCTTCAGGCAGTCTGCTCATTCCATAATCCGTACACTGTATTCTGTGCAAAGGTGAACCTTAAAAATAGGTTCACCTTCTAGAACCTGTTTTTTCTACTCAACTTGCATTCTCTCTGGCTCATAATGGATGCTGCTTAGTTTAAAGGCAAGATTTATTTCTAATTTTCACTGGGAGATAAAAGTGGTACTTAGTAACTTTATATTTAGAAACTGTGGCTAACTAATAGCCCTGTATACAGTTATTTGTACTGTTTTGATGTGCAAATTCCTCCTGTCTTAATTTTTGACACTGGGAAAGTTCTCATTTCATATTAAATCGTAATTAAAAATTAGACTTAATCATCCTGAGATCTGCTTGCCCTTCTGAGAAGTGAGTTTTCTAAAGGTGATCTGACTTGGCAATAAGATAGCTAATAGGCTCACCGTCTATGGACTTGGAGGGAGTGGATTCTCTCCAAGAGCCAAGAATGTAAACCACTAAGAATTTGTTTCACATTGTATGCGTTTGTTCTTTGGAGGCCTATGATGCTTGTACCTTTTATTTGTGGAAAAATTGGTAAACTTTTTTTTTTTAGTCTTGTCTCACACACTTTAGGATATGTTGCTGCAATTAAAAAATGCTGTACTTTTTTTTTTGTCTATTTATCTTTTTAAGGCCACACCGTAGCATATGGAGGTTCCCAGGCTAGGGGTCTAATTGGAGCTGCAGCTGCTGGCCTATGCCACAGCCACAGCAATGCCAGATCTGAGCTTCATCTGTGGCCTACACCACAGCCTACAGCAACACCATATCCTTAACCCACTGAGTGAGGCCAGGGATCGAACCTACAACCTCATGGTTCCTAGTTGGATCCGTTTCTGTTGTGCCACAGCGGGAACTCCATAAAAAATACTTTAAATTCTAGAAATTTATGTTAAAATGTGTCGCAATAGTTGTTTACACTATTGGCTATATTGCTCTCCTATCTACTAGTTGATTTACTTTCTCTTCAGTCCTGGTAGTCCTCTTTACTTAAATATCATCTTTTAAGAGAATATCTGTAATTTAGATCACTCACTAAATCCTCTATGAGAGATCATTCTGGAACAAGGCCACTTAACTGAATTGTTACTGTTTTTGTTAATTCTTTCCAAAAAGTCTGGTTAACAACGCTTTAATTATTTATAATTTCTAATATATGTTTATATAGGAGCTCTAAATAGGAAAATATGTATATTTCTAAGGTAAATATATAACTGTAAATTCCAGATGATTTTATCTTTTTTTAAAAGTGAGCGTTTTTATTCATACTGGTTTAAATCTGTGAAATAATTTCTCTAGTACTCATCCTAGCAACTTAAAGCCTTGCTTACTCTGTGTCATAGTACTAGAACATCTTTCCCCTTGTGCTTTTAATGAACATTTATTGGGCACCTACTTTATGCCAGGCAGTGTAGTCAGCATGAGTTATATAATATATGGACTCTGCAATATGATGGAAAAGAAGTATGTGTCAATGAGTAAATTAGTAAGTAGCCAGCAACTATCTATAGAGCTAGAGCTGTGATGCTTTGTGAAATCTGTTGTTTCAGAAGTCCATTCACCTGATTTGTAAACGTCCATTCCAGGACTTGGTGCCAGAAATTATTGGGGATTCAGAAAGCTCTGTACTTCCAGAGTACTGTTACTAGTGCTTTGCTAGCAGAGAGTTGGATTTAATCAGGGTTGGAATTTTCCAGGTAATATAACAGAGGGAAGGAGAGAGAGAGACAAGGAATTTGAAAGTATATGCAAAGGAGTATATATAATGCTGGACCGTGGAGTCTAAGCCAGGTAAGGGGGAAGTAAGGACATGAAGGGAGTGATGGACAGTGAAAAAAGGGTAGGGTCAATGGATAGAGGTCCCACTGGAGTCAGGGAGTTGTTGCAATCAGGGTACCAGAGGAAGTAAGCGGAAAAGTGAGCCAGTAAAAGTCAGAATAGGATCCTTGAAATTGAAATTTTAGAAGGGGTGTGGTTATTGATAATAATAAGATCTGAGTCCAATATGATTATTGAACTAGGCAGTGAGATAGAATGGGAGATGTAACTTTCCATAAGGTTACTGAGGAAGAGGGTTCTTTGACAAGAAGTCCGTCAAGCTTCAAGATCTTACTCAGATATTACCACCTATCGAAAGCCTTCCCAAATTTCTGAGCTCTTCAGATAAAATCTGTTACTTTTTTACATTTCCATTATACCTGTTCGTAATGAACTACATTTAGTTGTTAGTTAAGTGTGAGCGCAAGAACCGTGTCTTATTTACTTTCACATTTCCAAGACTGACACAAATCATAATCTAACATGGGACATGAGTAAGTGTTTTTTCAGTTGAGCTGAAAAGCGAGATTATCATTAAATGAAAGTAGAGCTTTTGAGGCATAAAAGAGGAAACTGATACCACAATAAGCTTGGTTAATGTTTAATAACAGAGAACTCAAGTTCTGGCTTTATCCATGAAGCCTCCCCTATTACTTTCAACTAGTACTATTCTTGACTTTCCTAGTTTTTAATTCACTAACTGTACTATTTTTTAAAAGCAGATTTTGATTAAAATAACTCATTTTCTTAATGAAAATGTCAGTTTTTATTTAATAACTGCATAACCTGTATCTAAAAAGACTAAGGAAGTTCGCATTGCGGCTCAGCAGTAACTAACCCAAGGACGCAGGTTCAATCCCTGGCCTTGCTCAGTGGATTGAGGATCCAGTGTTGCCACGAACTGTGGTATAGGTCTCAGACGGGGCTCGGATCTGGCATTGCTGTGGCTGTGGTGTAGGCCGGCAGCAGCACCTCCGATTCTGCTCCTAGCCTGGGAGCTTGCATATGCCATGTGTGCCACATTAAAAAGACAACAAATAAATAAATAAATAAATAAATAAATAAATAAGTGGCTATAAGATGGGAGTTTCCACTGTGGTGGAATGGGTTAAGAAGTCGACGACAGGAGTTCCCACCGTGGCACAGTGGGAATGAATCCAACTAGGAAACATGAGGTTGCGGGTTCGATCCCTCACCTTGCTCAGTGGGTTAACGATCCAGTGTTGCCATGAGCTGTGGTGTAAGTTGCAGACGCGGCTCGGATCTGGTGTTGCTGTGACTCTGGCGTCGGCTGGCGGCTACAGCTCCGATTCAACCCCTAGCCATATGCCGCGGGTGCGGCCCTAAGAAGGGCAATAAATAAATAGATAAAATGAAAGCCTAGAGGTGTCATTAGTGTTCATATATCTACCCTTCTTGGAAAAGTCTTAACTGGCTCTGAACATATCGTCATTGTAAGCATCCTAGAGCGCAGGGGCATATAGCTATTGTTCTCTGCAAATAAGAATGAATAGCATTAGAATCATTCATATACAATATTGCTGAGAACTTCTAGCATATCAAAGATCTAGTTTGTCCAAAGCTGGCTTTCCATCTAATCGATTCATCAGTGAGTCTCAGCATGACTCTTTTCATCAAATTTCCTGGTCTATTTCACTTACAGGTTTTATTTCACTGGTATAAGTCACTTTTAAAGTTGTAATTTTCATAGCTCTAGGACGTTTTATACCTGCCAGAGATATCTGTACTGTAAGGTTCATAGATAATACCAAACGTGTAAGCTAGCCTCTGCTGTTACCATGAAATCATAATTTTAGTATTATCTATGTTAGTAATATTTTCCTAACAATTTTTAGCAAATCTGACTTTGTGTGCTTATTTTTTTTTCACCTAAAGGAAAGAACGTTTGGTGTATGTGGGTATCAGTATTGAAAACATCATTCCTCCACAAGTAAGTTTCTGATTTATAGTATTTTTAAAGAAGAGACTGCCAAAATTGTTCTAAAATTTAACTCATTTTCCCTTTGTGGTTCAGCAGTTAACGAGTCTGAGTAGCATCCATGAGGACGCAGGTTCGATCCCCGGCCTTGCTTATAGGGTTAAGGATCCATCATTGCCGTGAACTGTGGTGCAGGTCGCAGTTGCAACTCGGATCCTGCATTGCTGTGGCTGTGGTGTAGGCAGCTATAGCTCCAATTCAACCCCTACCCTGGGAACCTCTACATGACGTGGGTGCAGCCCTAATAAGAAAAAAAAAAAAATTTACTCCCTTTACGTAATATGAGTGGTTTATAGTATACCTATATGTAAATATACACTATACCCATTTTATTAAAAATGAAAATATAGGGAGTTCCTGTTGTGGCTCAGGGGTTAACAAACCCAACTAGTGTCCATAAGGACGTGGATTAGATCCCTGGCCTTGCTCAGTGGGTTAAGGATCCAGCATTGCTGTGGGCTGTGGTGTAGGTTGCATACGCGGCTCAGACCCTGTGTTGCTATGGCTGTGGTGTAGGCCAGCAGCTGCAGCTCCTATTTGACCCCAAGCCTGGGAGCTTCCATATGCCATAGGTATGGCCCTAAAAAGAAAAAAAAAAGGAAATTTAACACCTTAAAGAAGTCACCTATATTCCCTCATGATTGAAATTATGTGTCTGCAGGTGGCCCCAAAATGTGCTATCACATCCGACAACTTATCCCTACAGGGCTTACATTCTAATTAAGAAAACTGTCTTGTGGAGTTCCCATTGTGGTTCAGCAGAAACGAATCTGACTAGGAACCATGGGGTTGAGGGTTCAATCCCTGGCCTCACTCAACAGGTTAAGGATCTGACATTGCCCTGAGCTGTAGTGTAGGTCGCAGATGTGGCTTGGATCTGGCGTTGCTGTTTCTGTGGCTTAGGCTGGCAGCTGTAACTCCTATTCAACTCCTAGCCTGGGAACCTCCATATGCCGTGGGTGCGGCCCTAAAAAAAAAAGCAAAAAACTTTCTTGTTAGTGAAAGTATATGTAACAATTTTAATTTGAAATGAAGAATGTTTCTTAGTTTTAATTAATTATCTTAATTCAGGCTTAATTAAACCACACACTGAAATAACCTGACTTGGTTATTAGTTAGTTTTCTTAAGCATTAAGCATTGTGCCTCTTTCTTTTTCTAAATCCATTATTTCCAGAGTTCCTTTTGTGGCTTAGTGGGTTATGAGTGTGGCTTAGTGGGTTATGAGCCACTGGTATCCATGAGGATGCAGGTTCGATCCCTGGCCTCACTCAGTTGGTTAAGGATCTGGCATTGCTGTGAGCTCTAGTGTAGGCTGCAGATACGGCTTGGATCCCACGTTGCTGTGGATGTGGTGTAAGCAGCTCTGATTTGACCAGTAGCCTGGGAACTTCCATATGCTGCAGGTGGAAAAAAAGGCCCTAAAGAGAAAAAAAAAGTCCGTTATTTCCTTTATTCAGCATATTGATTGAATATTTTATGTGTCAAGTTTTACTGTTGGTGGATAAAACTGCACCATGATTCTTTTAAAAGAGGTAATTACAGGAGTTCCGCTGTGATACAGTGGCTTCCATAGCATCACTGGAGCACTGGAACACCTGTTCTATCCCTGCCCTGCACAGCAGATTAAGGATCTGATACCTAACCTGGGAGCTTCTTGTGCCACAGGGTGGGGAAGGGGGGGCGTGGTGGAGGTAGTTATAGGAGTTCCCTGGTGGCCTGGTGGGTTAAGTACCTCTTGTCCCCCAGTGGAATATGTGGCGCATATTCCAGCCTTGTCCTGGGAGCTTCCACATGCCACAGGTGCGGCCACAAAATGTGTGTGTGTAAATATATATAAATATATATTTATTTTATAAACTCAGAAGCATAAGTTTAGTGCAGAAGAGTTTCATCCTTTGATTGCCAATATTCTTTTTACTGTCTATACTTAGTGTTGCCATGCCTATTCAGTTTTACTGAGTTCAGTTCACTCTTTTAAACCTCTCACATGTGCTGCCTAGATGAATGTTAAGGTATTAATTCCAAGGAACTTTTTTCTATTGTGAGTAAAAACCTATATATTATCATATTTTTAACCTAGGAGCCTGATTTTTCTGAAGATCATGAAGAAAAGAAAAAAGATTCAAAAAAGTCCAAAGCAAACTTGCTTGAACGGAGGTCAACAAGAACGCGAAAATGTATAAGTTATAGGTATGAAATCTGTAGAAATGCTTACAGTGAAAGAGTGGAAAATATTTTTAAAACAACTTGACTCCAGGGAGTTCCTGTTGTGGCACAGAGGAAACAAATCCAACTGGTATCCGTGAGGATGTGGGTTCGATCCCTGGCCTTGCTCAGTGGGTTAAAGGATCCGGCGTTGCTGTGAGCTGCGGTGTAGGTCGCAGGTAGATGTGGCTCAGATCTGGCGTTGCTGTGCCTGTGTCATAGGCTGGCAGGTGCAGCTCCAATTCTACCCCTAGCCTGGGGGATTTCCATATGCCTCGAGTATGGCCCTAAAAAGCAAAAAGGAAAAAAAAACCTGACTCGAGTCATCACAATAATCATTAGAAATTGTATATGTATTTCTTATGAAATGTCTTAGAATCATAAAATTTTAGAAACGCCAGTATCATCTTTTCCAAATGTAAATTCGTTCATGTTATCTTCATTCATTTAACAGATTTTGTCAGATTTCCCTAGCTCTGAGAATATGGACTGATGCCTTCATAAGGCCCAGAGGCATTGCATAACTGCCTGCACTCAGCGATCCATCCATGTTTTCCCTTACGCTCTCACATCAACCACACTGTTTTCTTTAGTGCCTCCCTACATAGTGTTCACTCTGCCTAGGATTTGTCCTCCCATTTTTTACCTTGTTAACAAGCTTCTCTTGGTTAAATCCCTCTTCTCTGTGCCTTTAAAGGAACCAGTTCTTTTCCTTGAAATGCTTCCATAGTTGTAATGATTATAATGATTGTGATTTTAATTATTTAATGAATATTTCTCTCCCTTAATATACTGTTAACATGAAGGTAAGGACCGTGTCATTGTTAGTCATCCCTCTCTTGCAGCTCGCATAGTGCTCCATGAGCTCCTTTCGAAAAAGCCAATAAGTATAGTCTGGGTTTCTGTCTGCCACCAGAAATACCAGAGAGGGAGGCTTTTCCATGGTCACTCTGTTAGCAGCTACACGTAGACTAAACCTTATTCTCTGATTGTTTGCTGGGCTACTGTCTCACTGAAATAGTAAACAAATGATATTTTAGTTATTTTAAACCATCATTAGATAATACCAGCATAATCTTTTAGCCTGAATAACTGGAAATGAAAAACAAAATTAATTTTGTAGAACTTTGAGCTTGCTTCCTATTTATAAACTTTCATCAGTGATTGTGGAAGAGTTCTCCTCGTGTGGTTTGCTGTTGTTATTAAAACATAAAATGCAGTATGATCAGTAAGAGTGAGAAGTCCTTAATATATATGGGGATGGTGTCCATCTTATTCTTTATGTTTAAAAAAACATGAAAAAAAATACCTTTTTAAATATAAAATCATTGTAACTAGTGAAGTCAAAACCTACTGATAGAAAGTGCGAATGTTAACGCAAATACCACTACAGCGTATTAAATGCTTCTTGGGAATCACCATGCTATGCAAAGTCACCCTGTAGAAACTGTAGGGATTATAGGAAGAATGAAGTTAGGGCCACACACTCAATATTTTCATTAGTGATACACTTTTTAAAAAAATTAGAATCTCATAAAAAATGATAGTATCATTTGACTCATGTTAAATGGTTAAGAAATAACATACATACGCCAATAAATATGACATTTTATATTGAGAAAAGCCCTGAAGTTTGTCTGTGGGAAGTGGTTATGAGGAGAGTTACAGCTGATAAATTACTGTGTAATAGTAAAAGGAGAGTTATTTGAAATCAACCAGAATGTTGTAATACCAGATACAGGTGGGCGTGGTGTATAACATACACGATAAGCTTAGGTAGCTGGTGGATGTTTTTAACGTGTGTGCATGTGTGTATTTTGTGTATGCCTATGCAGCTAGTACAGTTTTCTACATTTATCTATTTTTTCTCATGAAGAAAATTATATATAAGCAAGTATGAAATACATGTTATGCATGAGTTATTTCCCAATTTGTCAGTCATGTTGGAACAAATTTATATTATCAGAATAAGCATTATAGGAGAACTGTATTGTCTTTAAATCCTGATGTAATTGTGGTTTTTAAAAGAAATTGAAGTGTTGTTGTGGTGGCTCAGCGGTAACAAGCCCAACTTGTAACCTTGAGGTTGCCAGTTCAATCCCTGGTCTCATTCAGTGGGTCGGGGATCCGGCATTGCTGTGAGCTATGGTGTAGGTTGCAAGTGTGGCTTGGATATGGTGTTGCTGTGTCTGTGGTGTAGGCCTGCTGCTGTAGTTCAAATTTGACCCCTAGCCTGGGAACCTCCCTATGCCACACATGTGGCCCTACCTAAAGCAAACAGGAAAAAAAGGGGGAGTAGAGATTTGTTTTATTAGCATTTCTTCTTGGATATTTACCTAGAAGTGGGATTGCTGGATCACATGGTAGTTCTAAAACCATGTGATCCATCGTAGTTCTGCTTTTGGTTTTTTGTGGAAAACACCATGCTCTTTTCCATGGCAACTGTACCATTTTGCGTTCCCCTCAACAGTTTATAAGGTTTTTGCGGTCTCCATGTCCCTGCCTTTGTGTTTTTCATGCTGGCCATACTAGGAGGTGTGAGGTGATGCCTTGGGGTTTTGATGTGCATTTCCTTGATGCTGAGCAGGTGCTTGTTAGGCATTTCTAAGTCTCTTGTCACTTTTTCTTTATTCCTTTCTAGTACTTTTTAAAGAAATTAAAAGGAGTCCCCCATAGACTTTCTGTAATTTGCGGATGTTTTATTCTTCATATTTAAGCTCTAAAATACACCTAGAATTTACATCATACATGGGGTACAATGGGACTGTTATGAGTGAATATTAAATGTAAAGCACTTAATAAGGTAGCAACAGAGAAGAAAGATCTTCCCACCCCCAAAAAATAGTTTTATCGCCCTGTCATTTAATAGTTATCCTATTCTTACTGCTATAAGATAGAAGATGACATCAAAATTGACTAGGAGTGGAGTTCCTGTCATGGCTCAATGGAAATGAATCTGACTTGTATCCATGAGGATGCAGGTTCCAATCCCTGGCCTCGTTCTGTGGGTTAAGGATTTGGTGTGGCCGTGAGCTGTGGTGTAGGTTGCAGACGAGGCTCAGATCTGGCGTTGCTGTGTTTGTGGCATAGGCTGGCTGCTATAGCTCTGATTTGATCCCTAGCCTGCAAACCTCCATATGCCGTGGGAGCAGCCCTAAAAAAAATAAAAAATAAAAAATAAAATTGACTAGGAGGAGTGTTTAATTGAGGACTAGAAGACTAGGGTTATAGTCCTCACTGTGTCACTAATTAGCCATGTGTTTTTGAGTGGTTGGTCCATTCCCTTGGGTCTTGGTTGCCACGCCTATAATGGTAGACTAATCCAGATGTTCCCTTCAGCTTAAAATTATATAACAATAATACAGGAATTTACAAACTGTTTTTATCATAAATTGTATTATTATATATGTATATATGTATATATATTGTATATGTATTATATATATTATATATTATTATATATATATATATCCTGCCTGGTTCCCAAAGGGTTATAAACAAGGCATGTAACCCAACAAAATCTCATAGTAGATCCAGGAGGCATCTGGCTAAGGAAAAGACAGAGTTATGATAAGATACCGAGGAAGGGTAGAGTTTAGATGAAATTTAAATAAAGAGTAAGGCTCCTAGCAAAGCACGGCTCTGAAGGGGTCAGTATCTTATCTGGCCGACCAGGTGGACAGAGGGTCCTGTTTCCTTGAAAACAATGAAGATAAAGTAGACTGCAGAGTGTTGTGTCCAGCCCTTTAACCAGACTCTGAACCCGGGATGTGATCAAGGCTGCTTATTGGTATTAAAAATGACTTAGATTCTCCAGGCAAGGGTGGGTGTTTGATTTTTGCTGATAGAATTTCCTTTGTCTAAAGGTTCTAATAGTTTCTGATTCTAGAAAACAGTTCCTTATTGAGTAAGAAAGCAGTAGTCACTCAAAGAAATAGATTGTGTAGTTCCTGTCATCGTGCAGTGGAAACGAATCCAACTGGGAACCATGAGATTGCAGGTTTGATCCCTGGCCTCACTCAGTGGGTTGAGGATCCGGCGTTGCCATGAGCTGTGGTGTAGGTCAGACGGAGCTCAGATCCTGCATTGCTGTGGCTGTGACGCAGGCCGGCAGCTGTAGCGCTAATTAGACCCCCTAGCCTGGGAACCTCCATATGCGGGGGGTGCAGCCCCTAAAAGCAAGAAAAAAAAGGAAGTAGATTGTTATGGCACTTCACAGCAACATCTTGTCCTTGGGAAAATCCTCTTTTCCGTTAACTTTGCATCTGGCTTTATCTGTATGTTATTCTCACCTGACAAATAAATGCATGGATTGTTTATAATTGTGAAAAAGTCAAAGGTAAACTTTTAACTAAATCATGATACATCTGTAAGATGACACTACACAGCATTTAAAATTATATTGTAGAAGAGTTCTTAACCTGATACTTGTGAATCCTTTGAAATTATATGTAAAGTTTTGTTTCTTCATTATATTTATTTTCTAAGTAATTATTTTCTATTATAGTTGGCTTACAGTGTTCTGTCAGTTTTCTACTGTACAGCAGAGTGAGTGCGCGCGCACACACACACACACACACATACATACATATACATTCTTTTTTCTCACATTATCCTCTATCATATTTTTTTAGAAAGGAAATCCATGGCTTTAATGAGTTTCTCAGCTCAAAAGGCAAAATATTTAGCTATTAGTCTTAACTCTGTTGTTAATCCACTGTGTGACTTTAATCCAGTACTGTCTGACAGAATTTACTGTGGTTGTGAAAATGTTTTATTTCTTTGCTGTCCAGTGTGGGAGTCAGTAGCCGTATATCACTGTTGAGCCCTTGAAATATGACTAGTGAGGAACAGAGTTTTTTTATTTTAATTAATTTAAGGAATTCCCGTCATGACTCAGAAGGTTAAGAACCCAACATATTGTCTCTGAGGATGCTTGATACCTGGCCTTGCTCTGTGGGTTAAGGATCTGGCATTGTGGCAGGCTGTGCAGCAGATTCTGCTTGGACCTGGCGTTGCTATGGCTGTGGTATAGGCTGGCAACTGCAGCTCCAATTCGAACCCTGGGAACTTCCATGTGCCACAAGTGCAGCCATGAAAATAGAAAAAAAAAGAATTAAAAATATAAAATAAATAAAAAATAACCATATGTGGTTAGTGATGACCGTATTTAGCATAGTCTTCGACTAGTCACTTTATCCTTTGGTCACCTCATTTCTAAACTGAAAGGATTGTTATATGTGAAGAAGTCTTAGTAGTCATCTAGTCTTGATTTTTTCCTTAAGTTGGAGGAAATTAGCCCTTGTGAGAGAATGTACATTTACCAGGTTTTAAAATTCTGGTCATCTGGAGTTCCCGTTGTGGCTCAGTGGTTAACGAATCCGACTAGGAACCATGAGGTTGCGGGTTCGATCCCTGGCCTTGCTCAGTGGGTTAAGGATCCAGCGTTGCCGTGAGCTGTGGTGTAGGTTACAGACGCAGCTTGGATCCCGCGTTGCTGTGGCTGTGGTGAAGGCTGGCGGCTACAGCTCCTGTTAGACCCCTAGCCTGGGAACCTCCATATGCTGCGGGTGCGGCCCTAGATAACGCAAAAAGACAAAAAAATAAAATAAAAAATAAAATTCTGGTCATCTGGAGTTCCTGTCGTGGCTCTGTGGAAACGAATCTAACTAGTATCCATGAGGACTCAGGTTTAATCCCTGGCCTAGCTCAGTGTGTTAAGGATCCAGCGTTGCAATGAGCTGTAGTGTAGGCTAGCGACTAAGCTCCAATTTGACCCCTATCCTGGGAACCTCAATATGCCATAGATGAGGCCCTAAAAAGACAAAAACATAAATAAATAAAATTCTGATCTATATATGAATTTCAGTAATAATAATGAGAGATTGGCAAACTATGGTCTATGGGCCAATCACTGTCAGTTTATGTATGGCACATGACCTAGAGTCGTTTTTACATTTATAAATGGTTGAAAAAAGAAACAAAAGGAGACAATTTTATGACAGTTACATGAAACTCAAATCACAGGGTATAACTAATGTCATATTGGAACAGAGCCATAGTCATTCACTTATATTATTGTCTGTGGCTGGTTTTGCACTATAGTGGCAGAGATAAGTGGTTACAACAGAGACTGTACAGTCTACAAAGCCTAGTCTATTCACTGTCTCGCCCTTTATAAAAATACTTGCTTGATCCCTAATATAGATGATCTTTGAAAATGTAAAACAGCAACTTAGAATTAGGTGCTGGTTTATAAAACCCCATTTTACCAAAGAAACAGGAGGTTAATTTAAGAAGTATAGGGTGATGTAATCCAAGTCCCACAGCCCCAGAGTAGAAGGAAGCAATTTCATGTCAGGCTCTTTTCATTTCAGAGGCAACCCTTCTAACCCATATGCCAGGACAGGCTGTAATGTGATTGTTGTGTGTATTTTAGATTTGATGAGTTTGATGAAGCAATTGATGAAGCTATAGAAGATGATATCAAAGAGGCTGATGGAGGAGGTATGTTTATCATTTTCTCTTCTTTATCTAACTTGGCTAATAGATTAAGTGAAATGCCTTTATTAGAGGAGTGAGCAAGTGTATTTTCTTATTCTCTTCCGTATGTGTCATGATCCCTACTGATCTCAACTAAGATTCACAGTAATCTGTGGACACAGATCAGTGTGTAGACTCAGATCTTACTCGGTATTTTAAAATTTGTGTTGTTTTATGATATGAAATGAAACGTAAATTTCCCTCCCTAGATTAAAAAATTTACTTTTGCTTCCAAACAGGAAGCCTGGTGAAACTTTGCTGTTGTCTTTCTGCTTTTAGATAGTACTGTTACAAAGTCAAAAATTATGTATAATCAGGGAGTTCCTGTCATAGCTCAGTGGTTAAAGAACCTGACTGGCATTCACGGTTGCAGGTTTGATCCCTGGCCTTGCTCAGTGAGTTAAGGATCTGTCTTGGCCATGAGCCATGGTGAAGGTCGCAGACATGGCTTGGATCCAGCATTGCTGTGGCTGTGGTATAGGCCGGCAGCTGTAGCTCCGATTGGACCCCTAGCCTGGGAACCTCCATATGCAGCCCTAAAAAGAGAAAAAAAAAGAAAAAAATTATGGATAATCAGAATCTAAATGATTGCTTTCAGTTAACCTTTTAAAATCAGTGTATTAAGATCATAGTCCTTAATATCTGACATTAAAATAGAATAATTCGAAGGTAATTTAATTAAAGAGCCATGTAGGGAATTATTAATGCTCCAAGGAGCAGGGTGATTTCCATTTAGTTACTGTGAAAGCTCTAGAAAGGGTTAAAAATAAGTAGGCCATTTGTAGTGGGACTGAAGTAGCTTTTCCAGACATGTGGACCTTATTTACATCTTTGCTGCTGAATTCTCACTTTCTCTATCCTGCAAACAGTTTAAAAAAAAAAAAGGATTGGCCTCTTTAAAGCCATGTTCAAAAGACAACTTTCAAGAAGAAATTCTTGAATAACCGCTAATAGGTATGAGGTTTCTTTTTGGGGTAATGAAAATACTCTGGAATTAGTGGTGATAGTTGCACAACTTTGTGACTACACTGAAACCCTCTGGCATATACACTTTTAAAGGGTGAATATTATGGTATGTGAATTATATCAAAAAACATTTTTAAGACATTCTCTACATAGTAAACTTATATTTAGTAAGTTTAATGCAAAAACTCTTAAGAGCTCTGTCAGCTTATTTGTGAGAAAATTGCATATGTGTAGAAAGAAAACAAGAAATCAAATGAAAAGCTGCTAAGGATATTAAAGCGAAGCTTTTTATAAACATACAGTTGTCTCTGTCTCCCCCTCCCTGTTCCCCCCCCGCCCCCGCCGTCTTCCCTGCCCCTGGATTCAGGAGTTGGCCGAGGAAAAGATATCTCCACCATCACAGGCCACCGTGGCAAAGACATCTCCACTATACTGGACGAAGAAAGAAAAGAAAATAAGCGACCCCAGAGGGCCGCTGCTGCCCGGCGGAAGAAACGCCGGCGACTAAATGACCTGGACAGTGACAGCAACCTGGACGAAGAAGAGAGTGAGGATGAGTTCAAGATCAGTGATGGGTGCGTGGCCTGTCCATAGAACTCGTTCCCTAGATCCAGGCTTGGCTAGGGCTCCCCGAGAAGCTTGGCCCTGCTGTGATGGAGCTTTTGTTCTTCATACGCATAGAAATCTAATTTCAGAAGACTTAAAACGTGTTCAAGAATTCTGATTTTGGTTCTTCTTAGATTAAAATGAAGTTTTATGGTTGTTTAATATTCAAAATTGTATTTGAATTTTATGAACTGCAGTTGAGCATTTATTTGTAGTATACCTCTGTGCCACCTTCTGGCACTATGACCATGAGAGATTCCCGATCAAAGGTGAGAAAAACACAAGCACAAGTCATTAGAAAGTATTTTCTAGTGACCCAGGGGGTTTGGGTTGGGGCAGGTGATTAATATGGAATATTAAGAAAGGCTTTTCTCCAGAGTAGATATGGAAAAAAATACTACAGGTTTCTCCTATCAGGTTTTTAATGGAAAAAACAGACAGAAACCACAAAAAAGAAGTTTTCGTCGTGATGCAGTGGAGTCGAATACGACTGGGAACCATAAGGTTGTGGTTTCAGTCCCTGGCCTCGCTCAGTAGGTTAAGGATCTGGCATTGCCGTGAGCTGTGGGGTAGGTCACAGGCACAGCTTGGATCTGATGTTGCTGTCACTGTGGTGTAGGCTGGCAGCTGTAGCTCTGAGAACTTCCCTGTGCCACAGGTGTGGCCCTAAAAAAAGAAAAGAATAAGAGAAGGAAAGAAACAACAAAAAAAAGCCATTCTGCATGATTCTATTAAAGTGTAGGTAAAACGTAAGTCTTGGTGGGGAAGAGGGCCAGATCAATCCAGGGGGGTCAAGGAAAGCCTCAGAGTGGAGATAAAACTTGATCTGAAATCTGAAGAATGAATTGGGCATATTGATGAATTTCAGTTAGAATCAGTATGAGGAAAGAGTATTCCAAGTAGAGAGATAGCACACGTCCAAAGCAGCAAGGCATAAGGTGTCGTAGACTATTAAGGAAACGCCTAGTGTTTCAGGATAACAAGAATTGAGGAAGTAAGCAGAGAGTCCCTTGCTGGAAATGTGGCCAAGAAATAAAAAGGAACCAGATGATGGAGTGTTTCTTTGTCATGTCTAGGAATTTGGACTCTACCCTGAAGATGATGAAAACCCACTGAAGGGTTTTAAATACCAGGCTAATATGAGGTTTATGTTTCAGAAAGATTCATCCTGGCATTCAATGAGGGGAAATGAGTCTAGAGATTAGCAAGATTTCAGGGAATTGCTCTAGTGGTTTAGAAGGGAGATGAGATCCTGAACAAAGAGGTATTAGGTTTGAGGCATTATCTTTAATAGGTAGACTCGGGGGAATTAGTCATTGATTAGATGTGTGAAATGAAAAGGAATAAGGAAATTAAGATTAATACCAATTTCCCCTTTGAATTACTAGATGGGTGATAGTACTAAATACCTGGCCTAGGGAACAGCCAAGAGGAGTAGGTTACGAAATAATGGGTTTGTTTTTCTGCGTGTTGAATTCGAGGTATGTGGGAAACTTCCCAAGAGGCCAGTGCAACTTATGTATAAAAATAAGCATCAGTTTATCTTCAAAACTCCTTCTAAGAAAAGGGATTGATGGGAAAACATCTCTTTATTTTATAAACAGGGGAAGTGATACAATTATGTAGGTACTTTCCATTAGATGTTACATAATAATTTACTGGCCATATTAGAATTTGAACTCGGCACTCAAAAATGGGTTCATGGTTTTAAGTGTACCATCAAAATTCATCTAGTTTCTCTTGGACAGATCACAGGATGAGTTTGTGGTATCTGATGAGAACCCAGATGAAAGTGAAGAAGACCCACCATCTAATGATGACAGCGACACTGATTTCTGTAGCCGAAGACTAAGGCGACATCCCTCCCGGCCAATGAGGCAAAGCAGGCGTTTGCGAAGAAAGACCCCAAAGAAAAAGTACTCTGACGATGATGAAGAGGAGGAGTCTGAGGAGAATAGTAGGGACTCAGGTAAAAATAATTTGTATTCACATCTCACTGAGTCATCAAATTCTTAGGGCTTTTAGGAGTTCCTGTCGTGGCTCAATGGAAATGAATCTGCCTAGCATCCATGAGAACACAGGTTTGATCCCTGGCCTCGCTCAGTGGATTAAAGGATCCTGCGTTGCCATGAGTTGTGGTGTAAGGCACAGACACAGCTCAGATCCCACGTTGCTGTGGCTGTAGTGTAGGCCAGTGGCTACAGCTCCGATTTGACCGCTAGCCTGGAAACCTCCATGCCACAGTTGTGGCCCTAAAAAGACATAAATTAAACAAACAAATCAGTAAATCCTTGGGCCTTCTGGAGTTCAAGTTTATTAAAATAAAATTTCGTTTAATTTTAATATAAACTTTCTGATGAAACTTTGAGTTCTGGAGTTCCTGTCGTGGCTCAGCAGTAACAAACCTGACAGGTATCTATGAGGATGCAGGTTCAGTCCCTGGCCTTGCTCACTGGGTTAAGGATCTGGCATTGGCATGAGTTGTGATGTAGGTTGCAGACTCGGCTCGCATCCCACATTGCTGTGGCTATGCTGTAGGCCAGCGGCTACAGCTCCAGTTTGACCCGTAGCCTGTGAACCTCCTTATGCCTTGGTGCAGCCCTAAAACAAAACAAAACAAAATAAAATAAAACAAAACAAAGCAAAACAAAACCCTTTGAATTCTATTCTTATTATTCACCACTAACTAAATCTTTCACATAAAGCATTTGAGAAGATAAATAGATAGAGATAGATATGTTAACTTCATGCCAGTTCATGTGTGATGAATTCTTTTGGTGCCAAGTGTTTCCACACGTAGACTTTACCTTCTTAGTGTTTCTTAGAAATCATTCTTAATAATCTGAGAACATTTTTCTCAGATGTCTGGCTACTAGAGAGAGCAAGATCAGCAGTTCAGCAATTATCTCTAATACATTTACACCACGGTCAGTAATTTGTTAGTTTTTATAAATTAATAGGGAGAGGCACAAGCAGTTAAAAAACAGATATGGATGCTTTGTGGGATTGGCAGATGTGTAGCTATCATTTACTGAGGAAGTGCCATTGACAAGACTGTTATATCCCCAACTCGGGCCATGCTTGTGGAGTATTTTGCTTATTTACGTTTTTTTCTAAACCTTTTGAATAAGTGGAAACATCATACCCTTTTATCAGTGATTATTTCCTAAGAACAAGGAAATTTTCCCCCATAACGACGGTACAATATCACAATCAGAAATGTTAACATTAATTAAATACTGTTAGCTAATTAATAGTACACATTCAAATTTCATCAGGTGTCACAGTATTGTCCTTTATATGATTTTTTTTCCTTGTTAAGGATCCAATCCAGAATTAGACATTGCATTTATTCATGTCTCTTTAGTCTCCTTTAATCTAGAATTTCCCTAGAACCTTGTTGACCTTGGCATTTTTTAAGAATTCATGCTAGTTTGTAAAATATAACTCAGGTTTTTCTGTTTCCTTGTGATTATATTCCTATTATGCATTTCTATTATAGTTTATTTCCGTCAATTTCCGCTGTACGGCAAAGTAACCCAGTTGTATATTCTCCATCATGTTCTGTCACAAATGGCTGGATATAGTTCCCTGTGCTATACAGCAGGATCTCATTGCTTTTCCACTACAAATGCAGTGGAAAAGCATCTGTTAACCCCAAACTCCCAATCTCTCCACCTCCCCCTTGGCAAGCACAGATCTGTTTTCCAAGTCCATGAGTTTGTTTCTTTTCTGTAGATAGGTTCCTTTGTGCCATATATTGGATTCCAGATATACGTGATATCATATGGTATTTGTCCTTCTCTTTCTGACTTACTTCACTTAGTATGAGAATCTCTAGTTCCATCCATGTTGCTGCAAATGGAATTATTTTGTTCTTTTATAGCTGAGTAGTAATCCATTGTGTATCTATACCACATCTTCTTAATCCAGTCATCTGTTGATGGACATTTAGGTTGTTTCCATGTCTTGGCTATTGTGAATAGTTCTTCAATGAACATGCGGGTGCATGTGTCTTTTTCAAGGAAACTTTTGTCTGGACATATGCCCAAGAGTGGGATTGCTGGATCATATGGTAGTTCTATATATAGTTTTCAAAGGTACCTCCATACTGTTTTCCATAGTGGTTGTACCAGCTTACATTCCCAGCAACAGTTCAGGAGGGTTCCCTTCTTCCCCCACCGCCCCAGCATTTATTACATTTATTGTTTGGTGTTCTGTAAGCAAGAGCTTTCTCCTCTCGTCTGCAATGTTTACTTCTTTGTATCTGTATGCACTTCTGGATTCTTATTTCAGTCAACAGATACATAATATGTTACCCTCACTATTTTGACTCAGTTTGTCCCAGATTTGGCTTGTGGGGACCCCTTTAAACTATCGGAAAGCTGTTTGGAAATGTTTGAAATCCATTAGAACACAAAGCTGGATATGATGATTCGGCAGAATTTGTTAGCATTCCTGAAAAACACAATGCCATAATCTGACTCTGGTTTATTGATCAGAGATGACATGACAAGAACAGTGCTATTTTACGGTGCTTTGAAAATTAAAGTACCCACTTAAGCTGTATTTAATTAGCAGACTTTAATTCTGTATGAAAAAAAGTCACAAATAAAACTCTAGTTCTGTACTTATTTGAAATAGGTTCATCCGTTTTCTACGGTTAGCAAGTTTTACCTCTATGGTACACTGTGAAGCTATGACTGTAATCATGTACATACACAGGAACAGCAGATTTTCATGAGGCGGAATAGTAACTTTCCACCAAGCAAAGCTGGTTGTGGGAGCCACACAGCCAGCTGGGTAGCTCTAGGTTGAATGAGAGAAAGAATGTATAAAACGTCTTTTAATCTTGAGGATTGAGTGCTAATGGGGTACCTTTGTGGCGTTTGGCATTGAAGCCCCCTCCCAGACTTTAATTAATAAAAACAAAATTAAAGATTTATGAAAGTTACTATTCATTTAAAATTTTTATGACTGAACTCTGCCTGGTAGCTTTACGTTTTTATAACCTAAGCTAACTACATTTTGTTTAGCGAAATTAAAATTTGTTCTTCTTTTTCTTTCCTTCCCCTCCCATCCCCCCATTTCTTTTAATAGAAAGTGACTTTAGTGATGATTTTAGTGACGATTTTGTAGAAACTCGACGAAGGCGGTCAAGGAGGAACCAGAAAAGACAAATTAACTACAAAGAAGATTCAGAAAGTGATGGTTCTCAGAAGAGTTTACGACGTGGTAAAGAAATCAGACGGGTTCACAAGCGTAGGCTTTCTAGCTCCGAGAGTGAAGGTAAGGCATAGATCTCCAGTTAAAGAAGTTTGAACAAGAAAGGAGTACAAGTTTAAAGTAAACTCAGGATCATGATTCTGTACAATTTCTTAGAAATTTAATACAGCTACTAATATCTTTGAGATAAAACCCATTATTTCATCCCTGGTCATTATTATAGTTTAAATAAGTGGTCCTTGATAAGATCCTAATGTTTAAGGTCTTCATTGTAGTAATTACATTCTTCATTGAGACTAGAAGAGTATTGGGAGTTCCCCTTGTGGCTCAGTGGAAACAAATCCAGCTAGTATCCACGAGGACGTGAGTTTGATCCCTGGCCTCGTTCAGTGGATTAACGATCTGGCATTGCCGTGATCCGTGGTGTAGGCCTGCAGCTGCAGCTCCGATTCCACCCCAACCTGGGAACTGCTATATGCTGCAGGTTTGGGCCTAAAATGCAAAAAGAAAAAGAAAAAAAAAACTAGAACACTATCAGAAAATTGTGATCTGAACAAGATTTCGACCACTCCCTTTATTGTTCATGGCCCTCATTTTGGAATAAGCCCATGCCCTAAATAGCTGGACAGTTGCAAACCAAGGTGCCTGCCGTCTCTCTCCACCTTGTCAGTGAGCTTTAGGTGGTCAGCTGTTTTATTTCCTAATAGCTTTATCTGTGCCGCATATCAGAAGTGTAGAAAAAACTCTAAAAAGATGAATTTGTAGAGTTCCCATCGTGGCGCAGCAGTTAACAATTCTGACTAGGAACCATGAGGTTGCGGGTTTGATCCCTGGCCTTGCTCAGTGGGTTAAGGATCCGGCATTGCCGTGAGCTGTGGTGTAGGTTGCAGACATGGCTCAGATCTGGTGTTGCTGTGGCTGTGGCACAGGCCGGCAACTGTAGCTGTGATTCGACCCCTAGCCTAGGAACCTCCATATGCCACGAGTGCGTCCCTAAAAAGCAAAAAATAAATAAATAAATAAATAAAATATGAATTTTGATGTCCACATAGTCTTTGTAGTTATTCCAGAGTTATTCTCACACTCATTTAAAATGATTCTAACCCTCACCTTCCCCCATTTCTTTTTTATATATTTAATTCTCCATTGTCTATGATCTGTTTTGAAGATTATTTGCTTTCATAGATCCTGGTTAGTTAAGTTTTAACCCAAGCCAGGAGAGCAAGGGGAAAAAATGTTCTGATATGAGAAGCTAAAAAACGGAGGTCACCGTATGGTAAATGTGTATTTATCTTCATGTGTCATTAAAGACAAACATCGGTTCATTAATTCAACTATTAAAAATAAATTCTGAACTAGTCACTATCCTAGGCACTTCCAATAGGACAGTGAACAGAATAGCCAAAAACATATAATTCCCTCACGTAATTCTTATTTTAGCTGGGGAAAGAGAGACAAAAACATGATAAGTAAGTAGAATATATGATATAATAGGAAGAGGTGAATGCAGTGGAGAAAAGTAACGTGGCAAAGGAAGGCTGGGAAAGTAGTTGAAGTTTCTGATGGGATACCAAAGGAAAGCCCTCTTTAAGAAGACCACATTTGAGTAAAGATTTGACAAAAAGGAGTTCCTGTCAAGGCTCAGCAGGTTAAGAATCCAGCTAGTATCAATGAGGGTGCAGGTTCAATCCCTGGTCCTGCTAAGTGGGATAATGATCTGATGTTGCCGTGAGCTGCAGCATAGTCGCAGACGTGGCTTGGGTCTGGCGTGGCTGTGACTGTGGTGCACGCCGGCAGCTATACCTCTGATTTGACCTCTAGCCTGGAAACCTCCACATGCTGAGGGTGCGGCCTCAAAGGGGGGGGGATTTGAATAAAAAATGTTGAGGAGTTCCCGTTGTGGTTCAGCGGTTAACGAATCTGACTAGAAACCAGGAGATTGCGGGTTCAGTCTCTGGCCTCGCTCAGTGGGTTAAGGATCCGGCGTTGCCATGAGCTGTGGTGTAGGTTGCAGACACGGCTCAGATCCCGCGTTGCTTGGCTGTGGTATAGGCCGGCAGCTACAGCTCTGATTAGACCCTTAGCCTGGGAACCTCCATACGCCACGGGTGCGGCCCTAGGAAAAAAACAAAAGGAAATGTTTAGTGTGCCGTGTATCGTGTATTTATCTCAAAGAAAGAAGGATACAAGATGGAACAACAGATGTGAAGGCCTTGAGGTAAGTTTCTGCCTGACATGTTCAGGGAACAGATGGGAGGCCAGGGTGGTTGGAGGAGGAGGAGTGAGGGAAAGAATAATTTAAGATGAAGCGGTATGTGGGGGCGGAGGGAGGTGAAGTGGAGAGATCAGGAGGACTGGATCCTAGAGAGCAAATTATAGGCCTCCTGTGTGGGTAAAGGCAGATTTTATGAATCAGGTTTTATTGGAACACAGTCACAACCCAACATTTACATACTGTCTGTGGCTGCTTTCACACAAAGTTGAATAGTTTTATAATAGAGATTATAGGGCCTGCTCTTTATTAAAAAAATTTTAAAAAAAGCAGAAAAAAAATGCCCAGCCTCTGATGAGCAGCGCCATGCAGTTGAGATTTTTGCAGTGATGAAAATGTTCAATATCTGTTCTGCTTAGTATTGTAGCCACCAGTTGAAATGTGGCTGGTGTGACAGAAACTGCATTTTTAATTTTTATTTAATTTTAATTTAAACTTAAAGTAGACAGATGTAATTAGTGGGTACCGTATTGGATAGATAGTGCAGTAGGCCACTGTGTAGACTTTGGATTTTATTCTGTGTGAGATGAGAAATAATTGGCAGATTTTGAGCACAGGAGTAACATGATCTGCTTTAGGGTTTAATTTGCTGCGGTGGCTGTGTTGTGAGTAAATTGAAGGGGACAGGGAGAGAATCCAGAAATCTAGTTAGGAGGTCATTGCAATAGGCCAGGCAAGAAAGGATGGGTAGATGAGATTAGAGCAGTAGCCAGTAAAGGGTTAAAAAGAAGTCAAATTATGGATGTATTTTGAAGGCAGACACAAAGGATTTACTCTTGGGTTAGACGGGAGAAAGAAAAGAGTCAAGGATGACTGAGTGATTGGAAGAATAGTAACTAAGATGATGGATATCAGAATAGCACAGGGTTAAGGGGGACGCTTGGGAGATTAGTTCTGCCTATTTAGAAATCCAAGCATAGAGGTTGAGTAGGCAATTTGAAACAAGAGTCTGGAGCTTAGGGATTGGCTGCCTCAAACAAATGTGAGAGTCATCAGCAGGCAGATGGTATGCAGAGCCATGAAACCAGGTGAGATCACCTGGATGCTGTAAGTGTAGACAGGGAAGATGAGACATTTAAGGACTACCCAGGACATTTAATACCACGGGATGAGAGTTAGTGCAGCACTTCAATGTCCTAAATTGGGTGCTCAGTTTTTGTCTTATCAGTATATTTAGAGGACTCCCTAATTTGAGGGCTAGTAGGAAGAACTTTCTTAGTTTGTGAGCAGCCCATCTTCATTTAATTTTTAATTTAAGGATTCTGCTCTTTCCTGAAATCACAGGTAAAGTATACCGTGAATCATATTGGGTATTGTTGTGGAACTGAGAGAGAAATAAGGCCAGTTACAGAAGGGAAGTATTTATGTAAAAGCAAGTCTGAAAGCAGGACATGGTGTGAATATGGGGAGAAAATGAATTGCTTACATCTGTTAATGGTTAATTTTACCAATGGCTTAAATGTCCTATTTATTCTAGAGAGCTATGTGTCCAAGAACTCTGAAGATGATGAATTAGCTAAAAAATCAAAGCGGTCAGTTCGAAAGCGAGGTCGAAGCACAGATGAGTATTCAGAAGCAGATGAGGAAGAGGAAGGTAAACCATCGCGAAAGCGGCTACACCGGATCGAGACAGACGAAGAGGAGAGTTGTGACAATGCTCATGGAGATGCAGCTCAGCCTGCACATGACGGCCAGCCCAGAGTCTTGCCGTCAGAACAGGAGAGCACCAAGAGGCCCTATCGGATAGACAGTGATGAGGAAGAGGACTTTGAAAATGTAAGCAAGGTGGAGAGCCCGTTGGACTACAGCTTAGTGGACTTACCTTCCACCAATGGACAGAGTCCTGGCAAAGCCATTGAGAACTTGATTGGCAAGCCAGCCGAGAAGCCTCAGACTCCCAAGGACAGCAGCACAGCCAGTGCAAGCCTAGCCCCTAATGGGACAAATGGTGGGCAGGAGGCAGGGGCACCAGAAGAGGAAGAAGATGAGCTTTTGAGAGTGACTGACCTTGTTGATTATGTCTGTAACAGTGAACAGTTATAAGACTTTTTTTCCATTTTTTTGCTAATTTATTCCACGGTAGCTCTCACACCAGCGGGCCAGTTATTAAAAGCTGTTTTATTTTTCCTAGAAACTCCACTACAGAATGACTTTTTAGAAGAAAAATTTCAACAAACCCTGAAGTCTTTCTGTGAAGTGACCAGTTTTGAACTTTGAAGATAAATAATTGCTGTAAATTCCTTTTGATTTTCTTTTTCCAAGTTCATGGTCCTTGGTAATTTCATTCATGGAAAAAAAAATCTTATTATAACAACAAAGATTTGTATATTTTTGACTTTATATTTCCTGAGCTCTCCTGACTTTGTGAAAAGGGTAGATAAGAATGCATTCCGAATATGTGAGGGCCCAAAACAGAATTAGGGGTGGGAGAAAGCACTTGTGCTTTAGCTTTTTCATATTAAATATATACTATATTTAAACATTCACGGCATAGATAATGATTAACAGACTGTTTAAAAGTTCAAGTCTGTATTGTTGCAGTTTGATAATTGTAGATAACATCATACATAAATCATTTAGTAACAACATTCATGAAATCAACTTGTTTACTATGGAGATAACCACACTTTAATGAAGAAGAGACCAAGAAAGTACCATCATAAAAAACTCTAACCTAAGTTTCTGTTACAGCAGAGTTTCTTGTTAAAAAAAAAATCATCTGAAAAGCATTTGTACAGTAAAATCTATAATGAAACTTTGACAGCCAGATTGTGCCAGCAAGAAATTTTTCAAAACAACTTTATGCAGTGGTGTTGAGGTGGCCTTTATTATGTTATCATGAAGAGTTATTAGTGAAATGAGTGTAGACTTTCTTAAGGCCCAGGCGGACTGTAAACTTTGCAGATGTGTAACTCTTGTTTTCTGGCCACTTGATATTTAAATATCTAAAATAGTCTTTAAAAAAAAGTACATCTATACATAACATACATGGAGAGATGGATTCTAGGCTGACAGTGGTATTTTAGCACATTTGAAGGAGGAAAGTATTTTCAGGTGAATTTTAACTGGTCTATTCTTGCCCTTAGTATCTACTTCAAATTGAAGTCTACAAACAAAGCAGTTCCTTTGGGAGGTTTTTAGTTTGAGTTTTAGCATGTATGTCTGTGTATATGTGTGTGTGTATGTGTGTGTGGACTTTGCTATCTGCCTGGATATATTAGCAGGGTTTGAATGTAGTTTTGGCCTTTGGCCATTAGACTTCTGTTAAAATTCATTACAAGTAACAAAACCAACATAGTTGATTGAAAATGACCATACTTAATAGGTATGACATCCATTTCAAACATCTCAACACTTTAAAGAAAAATAAGCCCTTTGTTTCAAGAAAAAGAGATTTGTAACTAACTAAATATCTAACATGTAATTGACACTAAAATATGAACTTTGTCTTTTTTAGTTTCTGTTATAGCTGTAAAATTTCAGGCAGAGCCATAAATAACATTGTACAAAGTGTAGCACTTGTGATTAAACCTTGCCTGTCAAATTCTGAAACCTTCAGCCATTACTTCTGTGAATACTTTTGCCCTGGGATTGGGTTTTCTGTTCCAGTGTTGTGTCTGTTGCCGGCAATGGACACACCGTATCTGCTGCTGGCCCAAGGAACTTCATTGATTTTTCTTTCCAAATTAAACATTATATGTGCTAGTCAGTGTATAATAAGGCACTTCTTTTTTATTATTAAAAAGCTGACATTAGACTTCCATTATAAATACCTCTCTAGAAACTTTATACTCCTTTTCTTTCCTCAACAGGTGTTGCCCTTAAATCTTTTGGCCTTGAAAGTTTATAGCTATTGTTTCTCACTTGTTGGTTCTTTTATTTGTTTTGGTTCACTTTAGTTCTGTAGTACCTGCCCATTAATATTTTTGCTTTGATTCTAGCAATGTATATGTATCTGTATAAAAAAATAAAATAATGCAAGCAGCCTAAAAAGAGGATGCACCAGTAGCATGTGGTTCCAAACAATTTGTGATTTTTATTTTGAGACAATGTTCCACAGGAAGGGAGGGAAGGGCTTACATTCACAGACAGTAAGCAGGGCTATAAGGAGCCGCGTGGACTTAGCTGGCCTGCTCTCTGGCAAGGTTTGGTTCATTTATTTGAAAGTCAGTTAAGATTGTTTTTTCAACTGTCTAAAATAGGCAGGCAATAGAAAGATTCCTATTAACGCAAGGTAAGTGGTTCACATGTGCAGGTGGACTATCCTGCCCCCAGTCTCCTTCTGCCATTTTAGTCCTGCAACTGGGTGAAGCCACTAAGATGTAGAAACTCCCGCGTACCCTGTCTCTACCTCTGGACACAGCAGCTTCTGCTTCAGCCTGCTAGTTCTCTTCAGTTAAGCAAGTAACAAGAACTGCTGAATGGGCAGATTGTTTATTTTACAGGATGCCGAATGTGAAATAAAGAGTTCTTTTTACCCTTCTGCTATAGAGAGTAAAAGGTAATTTTTATCATAGTGAAGACTGAATATTCCATTTAGCAAATGTCCCACTGACATGGGTTATGATACCACTTTTTGCTGCCTCTTATTTACCAAACTTGAATTAAGTGTTTGTGAACATGATAGTGAGTGTTTCCTTTCTAATTCCCTTTTCATCCTGATTAAACCAGTTAACTATTTTTTATCTACAAGGAGTGCAAGCCAAGCACCTGATACTTAAAATTATTATTATTCAGATAAGTTGATTATGGCTGATTAAATGTTGAACAGTTCAAAAACAATTTTGCTGCTTGGTGTTTAGATTGAGTCCCTCAAAGAGTCTGTGTTTGCTGAAATATTAACTCTGAACATGCTTTAAAGAAGCTAATAAAATTTAGAGGAAAGTGAATGTTCTGTATCCAAAGACATAATTCAGTCATTAGGAACTAGACAGGGTACAGGAAAGCAGCAATCCATCTAGAGTTAAGGATATCTTCGATCCGTATTATTAGAGTACTAACCATGGCTTTAGGCTCACAATAACTGTAATAGAGCCCTTTAGTCCTTTAAACTTCCTTTTTGGAAATAGAAATTAGACCCCCGATATTAAAGTCCACAGTCTCTAGCAGATGTATTAAGGGGAGATGTAGTTTAGTAATCAGAACTTTTAGTTTGCAGTTTCTGTAAAGGTTTGGAAATTAGCCAAATTTTCACGAAGCAGAAGCTTCAAATTAAACTATGAAAAGAACACAGATTGAAAATATAGTTTTGTAGACTTGTACTGATGAAATAGTGTCTTGTGTAAATGTTTTCTGTTGTTGGCACATTACTAGAGAATTTCAAGAACATACATGTTTTTTGAGGTTGGGTTTCCTTGACACATCTTTTTCCAGTTGGTCAAGGTTGCAGATAACAAGAATAAAGGGGAGTTTAATTTAGAATAAATTCATTCTCACTGATAATTTTTTTAAATGACCTACCAAAGAATCAAAGACTATATGCTAAAGAAGTTGTTAAGAATTTCTAAACAGGCTAATTTTAACAGGACGTTACAAACTCCAGTTTTACTTTTCAGTTGATAGAATCCATCTTGTAATAATGCATTTGGGCAAAGAATATGTATTAAGGAAAATGTAGGCATTTGCTTGTTATTTAGAGTTTAAGTGGTGGAGAATTGTTAGCTGTTTCGAAGTGAAGGTGATGGAATTTCCTTTGTCACAAGGAATGCCTTTTTAGCTTATGTTCGTGAGGATGAGAGATGTTAACCACTCGCTAGTTTGTTCTACCATGCAATTCAGAGGAACCTAATGAATCTAAAAGTTTAACATTCATTAAAAGTTGTGAACTCTGCCCTTCACCAACACATCGGAACAGGTCCCTGATACATGGCATTGCCTCGTGGCTATAGGACAAGTATTCAAAGACCCAGCTCTCTTTTTTAAATGACATGAACATATATATGTGTACATGTGTGTGTGTGTATATATATTAATATGTATATATATTAATATGTATATATACACCTGAGATAGAAGAAATTAAAATAAGCCCTTTGAAATTATGATTTGACATTATTTAAAAAGATATAACTGATAGGAAATTATGAACTTCATTTAATTGTAGAAAGCCTACAGAAAAATAGTGAAATTCCTCTTCTTGGTTTGACATCCTAAAGATATATTCCTGGTTCTTCCAAGAAGCAAGAATGCCAAGATTGCATACGTTCTGTATCTATCTAGTCCTCTGCATACGTTCTGTATCTATCTAGTCCTCTGCTTAATATCTGTTATTAAATTTTCTTAGCATAAAATCCATTCCTATTTTATCACCATTCCCAGTGTGTACCTTGCGAATGGCAAGCTGATTCGCTTCACTGTTTTTATGCCAACCTTGAAAGACAAGACCCTTTGCTATCAATGTATTTAAACTGAGTTATTGTGTTACGTGTATGCCTAATAATTTGCTTTCAAAAATACTTCCCTCAAGTTATCCTGAACATTTTTGAGTGCCAAGAATTGCTAAGTAATTATGTAACATATATTGAAGATAATCATTCCCCAGCAAGCAAAGAGTCATTATAAGCCAAAATGTAGTATGCTTGGTATATAACTATTCTAGATGGTACACTCAACACTTTTTATTAATTCATATAAACCCTCTCAGAAATTGGTTAGAATATGATTCCATTAGTAAATTTTTCATTTTGGTCATGTAAGCTCAATTTTTTTCATGTTATATTTATACCATTTTTGCTCTGGGAAATGCTGCAAACTTAATTCTGGCACATTATAGTGACTTCAGTTAATAAAGATTATTTTTATTTTACTAAGATATCTATCCTATGCATAATTTATATGAGAGGGCATAACAATTTATTAGACAAGTAGAAACTTATTAATTAAGCTCCTTAAGACATTTTGAATGAGAAAAAAAAATTTTAAAGGAACTATATTTGTGTTTTTTTGCCAAACCGGTACAAGATAGAAAATGCACTTAAGGACTGAGAGACCTGCCTTGTTCATTTTGCCACTGGATGATGTAAGTTAAGAATGGAATTGCTAACCCTAACTATATATTTTCTTGACTTTCATCAGTTTCTAAAGAAATCTAATTTAAACCTTTGGGGTTTTGTTTGACCTGTATTTATTGAGTTCTGGTCATAGACCAGGAGCTAGCTGCATGTCATACTTGTGGATGGCCAGAACACAGTCATTGGGAAACTTAATGGCTCAAGACCTGAATCATTTAACTTATTTTGTATGTTGCAAAAAAAAAACTTTATTTTGCTTGAGAGTCACATTTTTTATAACTGTACAGCTTTTAAGGGATGGGAGGTGGAGAAATACCCTAAAATAGGATGTAGATTTTTACAATTGTGTTTATGCTAGAACATCTACAGGTGCATTATGTAATTAAACCTAAAATTGTTTAAAAATTTGTGCCATGGTCTTTTTCATTCTCCTGCCCTTTAGAAGAGGTGGTGCATGTCAATACTACTATATGGACAAGCCTTGAAATTAGGCTAATAACCCTGTCTCCAAAGCTTTATCATCATTGCATGAAAATCACACACACATATGTACACACTTGTAGACACATACATATGTACACACACCTAGTTTATATTAGTATAAATGGATTTTCAACTGCAGGAGAGCTATAATAGCCCAAATTTGGCCATAGCAGCATATTCTTACAGTGTGTGATTTTCATGATGCCAAACTAGGGTATTCTCAACATTGATCTCGTGTTTTGTTCAAAGTAGCTTCTTGATAATGGTATCAGAATTGTAGTTTGCCCAAACCTGCCAGGAGGTTTTGTATACAGCTCGAAAGGATGTGTCCTGTGCTGGGATGGTGGAGTCGGAGGTGTGACAGAGCTTGGCTTCTGTCTGTAAAAGGAAAAGCTAGAATTGTTTTATTTGGTTCTTACAGACTTAGTTCACTAGATTTAATTCCACAGGAATATTTCCTGGAGGCAGGAAGGGATATCAGATTCAAATTCAACTCCCTTCTTATTTGATAAAAAGTATTTTGAAATCTTATAGAGCTGCCCGTCATAGCAGTCTTTTACATGGCACATTTTACGTAAGTTATATTGATACCTTTGTTAAAATGCCAGTACTTTTTGCCATCTGGTAATCGGCCATTCTGATTTTTCACCTTTACAGCACAAGTGTGTTCTTATATAGAATTAAACTCGTAACTTCTACATAGTTACCTTTATCTGTTGTCAGCTAATAAAGGATGTCAGTTTTTTTGCTATCCTCATAGGTTCAGAGATGAATCCTGGGAATCATGAATTTGCAGGCAAATAATACAAATTCCAGATAAGAATTTGTAGATGGTATGTTAAAATTTTCATTTTCATTTTAAAATAATAGCTAGGATCCAAGGAGTGTTTGATCAGAATGCCCCTTGTGTTTTCAGACATGCTTATATGAAATGCTTTATTTTCCTATGCATAAAAAAATTATTCCTGGAATATGTTCTCAGAATGCTTTATTTTGTTTCTAGGAGATGAGAGCTCAAGCAAAAGCTCCAAGATGAGCATAAAACTCTTGAGGTAATAAGGAATGTGATTTTAGTCAAACAAGAGAAGCTGGCTTGCTCTCTGCCACATATAACATACTGCATGTGAAGGGGGGAAGAGATGTGAAAACTGGAAGTGTAATTCCAATAACGCACAAAGTAACTTTTGTGCATAGAAAATATGGGAATTCCTGGTAGCTTAAAAGCTTCAAGGGTTAACTGCAGTGTATGAACACCTAGTGTGTTAGAATTGCAGTGCATCGTGTTTAATTAAATACAATATTCCTTGTAAGTGACAACCAAAATATGTTGTGGCTTGTGCCAATATTTTTGTTAATGAAATGTTCAGTGTTTCACTACAGTCTGATCAGAACCCTTGGTGTTAAAAGATGGGCCTAAAGCTATTTTATGGCTATTGGCCTAATTGTGTAACTTTTTCTTTCAAAATGTTTTATTATAGTACTTATGTCATTTCTTTCACTTAATATGTGTCAATTGTCATAATAAAAAAATTAAATAATTTGATGTATTTAGCATGATGTGTTTGCAAACTTAGTTTATTTTACAAGTTATGGCACATAGAAATCTATGAATTTTCTTTAACATTTGAAGAAGATTGAAAAAAAATTTTTATCACCCCTGGAATAGATGAATTGTTCTCTTACTCTCTAGAAAGTAAAACTGCAAGTGCATCAATTTCCCCAAAATAATTTTAAGGCTATTTGCCAGGGATGCGACTTATAGATATTGGAAAACTGTTCTTGATTTCTATATTTAGCCTCCAGAGAACCAACACATTAAAAAGACCTTGGACTTGTTCTGTGTGGCTCTAAGGGAGCAAATAACTAGGGCAGAGGGCAGAAGCAGCAAGGAAAAAGGTTTGGGTTTATTCTGTGTCAATTCCTTTTTAACAGAGTTCTCTAAAAATTAACTTGAGAGTGAATTCTCACCGATAGGAGAGGTTTGGATTTAGGTTGAACTGCCATTTGACAGGAGTGTAATAGATCAATACATTGAAAAGGCGGTTAGACCAGGTGGTTTTGAAGGGGCCCTTCCAATCCTGAGTATAATTCTCATCTACAAATGTTGATTTGATGGAGTTTCCTTCCTTATAGTAGAATTCACAGCAGATTCATTTTTTCCCAACAAACAAATGGAGTTCACTGTTTGCAACTCTAATTAAAAATTTTGATACACTATTTAGGTAGAGAACTTTTTGCCTTAGAAGTTCACTTAATGGAGTGAAAGCTGATCTATGCTGGCAAGAAATGACCAGCTACAGTCCTTCTTAGTGATATATTTGAAATGTTCACTTAATCGTTCAGATGGAGGTGAGATACTGTGTTGGAGGCCACGGGTAACAGTGCAGTGGTAACTCTGAGAGAATACAATGGACTCTCCCGCAGCTGAGAGTGGGTCCAGAACATGACTGTTAGCTCACATCCCTTTCAGATTATGAGATCAGAGGATATGAAAGAATTATTTCTTTTAAAAACTGAGGCTTGGTCTACTATACTGTGATCATTTAGTAGCGGTAGAATTATAAAAATGAGTGAAAACAGTCTGGTGAAACTAAGTTAAATGTTGGGTGAAATGAATGCTTGTGTCATTATGATTCTTCATTCAAAAGTTTGGCCCACTTTTCATGAGGTCTTTAAGGTCCTAAAAGTCTAAAATGAAAATGAGAAAGAACACTCTAAGGAAACATGACCTGATATTTGCAACATTAGTTTTGCACATAAAGTCATATCCCCAAAGCAAAGTTAACTAGGAACTTGATAGTATAGGCCACCTATAGCTTCCTTATTGTTACTATTGCCCACTTCAGAGCCACTTTATCCACATTTGACACCCATCCTTCTCTCCATCCTCCAACGAAGAAGTGTTGCCTCTGTTTTTGCCACATCTCCTCTGCCCATGTCCTTCATCTGGCCCCTTCCCTCTTGCCTCCTCTGGGTCTTCCCATCTCAGTGAACTCTCTATGACCTCCGGCCTTCTGTACTCATCCTACACAAAGCTCTCGCTATCATGGAGAACAGGTGTCATCCTGTCTCCCACCCAATCTCCCCCTAATTCCTTCTAACTTGACAATTAAATAGATTATAGAAATGTTAAACTGCATTTGAAAATTCTCACTGAAATGTCAGAAATTCCTAAGAGAAACTCTAGGACACTAGTAGGCTTCTCATATGCATACTTGAACTCTGTTGTTAGGAACAACTGTCACAGAAAGCTGAAACTTTCAGGAGAGATGATTCTCCCTTTTCCCTGCACTTGTTTCATGATTTTTTTTAATTGAAATGTCCTTTTTTTTTTTTAATGAGAGTTGCAATGTTTATTTCGGTTTCTCCTTTTTTTTTTTTTTCTTTTTACTTTTTTGCCACACTGGCAGCCTGTGCAGGTTCCTGGCCCAGGGATCGAACCTGTGCCACAGCAGCAACCAGAGCCACAGTGGTAAAAATGCAGGAACTTTAACTTGCTAGGCCATCAGAGAACTCTGTAAACTGTCTATTTTCATTTCTTTTTGGCATTACTGCTTGCTTGTGGGATGCCAGTAATTGCACCATGAACTCATGCAATCATATAGCTCTTATTCTCTCATTTGGAGCCAAAAAGCTGGAGGAAGGAAGGACTTATTAACAATGATAGAACCTGGTTAGAACCTGTGCTGTCTCTATTTTAAACACGAAAAATAGATTTTATACATTTCAAGTCTAGTTTTTTTTTTATAAGGGTGAATTTTGAGAGTAACTAGGGCTTACCTACATCAAAAAGGTAAAATAAGCTAATTCTAGAAAATCAGAAATTGGCTTCAGATTCAGTGATTCAGAAGGCAGGGCTAGAATTTTACTGGGAGCTACTATAAGCAGGATCAGGACAGTGCCAAGAAAGCAAGAATGAAAGGCAGGGACCCACCACCAGAAAGACATATCAGAAAGGGAGAGAAGGCTAGGAAGCACTCTTTAGGGTGATTGTCCTCTCTGTGACACAGCCACTTTTAATAATCTAGATGTGTTTTGGAGTTCCCGTAGTGGCTCAGCGGAAATGAATCCGACTAGTAACCATGAGGTTGCGGGCTCAATCCCTGGCCTCACTTGGTGGGTTAAGGATCTGGCATTGCAGTGAGCTGTGGTGTAGGTCGTAGACAGAGCTCAGATCTGGCATTGCTGTGGCTGTGGTGTAGGCTGGCAGCTACAACTCATATTACACCCTAGGCTGGGAACTTCCATATGCCAAGGGTGTGGCCCTAAAAAGCAAAAAAAAAAAATCTAGATGTGTTTATAATTATGGCTTCTAAAATAAAAGTACTTGTAAATTTTATTTTTAAATCTTTGTGTTTTAAAATTGAGACAAAATTTCACATGCCAAAAATGCATCATTTTAAAGCATAGAGTTCAACAGTGTTTGGTATATTCACAAGGTTGTCATCACCCCCTAAAATAACCTTGTATTATTAGCAGTCACCCATCACCCCTCCCCACCCCACCCCACCCCCAGTCCCTGGCAAGCATTAATTTACTTTGTATCTGTAAGGGTTTGCCTATTCTGGATATTTAAAATAACGGAATCATACAATATGTGGCCTTTTGTGTCTGACTTCTTTTATTTGGCGTGTTTTCATTATCTCATCCATGTTTTAACATGCATCAGAACTTCATTTCTTTTCTGCAGTTCTTTTGTTGCACATTAGGTTAAGTTTCCGGCGTTGTCATTGCAGCAGCTGATTGCTGCTGTGGGGCAGGTTCAGTCCCTGGCCCAGGAACTTCCACATACCGTGGGCATGGCCCCCAATTTTTTTTTTTTTTTAATTTTTAAAAAGCACTTCATCTCTCTCTCTCTCCCCCCCCCCCTTTTTTTTTTTTTTTGTCTTTTTGTCCTTTTTATGGCCGCACCCGCAGCATATGGAGGTCCCCAGGCCAGGGGTCTGATCGGAGCTACAGCTGCCGGCCTACACCAGAGCCACAGCAACGGAGGATCCGAGAAGTGTCTGCGACCTACACCACAGCTCACGGCAACAGTGGATCCTTAACCCACTGAGCGAAGCCAGGGATGGAACCCGCAACCTCATGGTTCCTAGTCGGATTCGTTTCCTCTGCGCCACGACGGGAACTCCTGTTATTTGTAGACTTTTTAACTTTTGTAGACTTTTTAACTTTTTAACGTAGCCAATCTGACCAGTGTGGGTCAATACCTCACTGCAGTTTTGTTTTTTGGGGGGTGGGGTGGGGTGGGGTGGGGGGCTGCTCCCGGGGCACATGGGGTCGAATCCCAGCTGCAGCTGCCAGCCTACACCACAGCTCATGGCAACGCCGGGTCCTTAACCCACTGGGTGAGGCCAGGGATCGAATCTCATTGCAGTTTTGATTTGCATTTCCCTGATAATTACAGACCAGGGGATAAGTGACTTATGCACCAGGGCAGTGTCAGGACCTAGAATAATACCTAGACCATCGTTGTTATGAGGCAGGCGGGCACAGGTGAGAAGAGTAGAACCCAGTTAGGAGACCTCTAACTTGTAAATCAGTGCGGTCTCCACTTTCTATATAAATCAGTGCGGTCTCCACTTTCTATGTATCTTCAGGTTCCGACTCCCTATCTCACGACTCCGTTCCCCCTTTTGTAGAAAAAGGAACTTATTATTTCCTGTGCTTGCTCTCCCACAGGGGATGTCGTTGAGAACGTTCTGTTATTCCAAGCCTGGAGGTTCGGAAACGAGAGTCACAGCGCCGGCCTCCGCGATCTCGCCCTAGAACGTCTCGTCTCTGTGGTAAGCAGGGTTAAATTCCGGGGCGGCTCAGTTGCACTTCCGGGGTGATAGCGGCCGTTTCCGGGGCGGGACGCCGCGAGCGGGGTTTGTAGCGCTTCCCCTCGCTCGCGGCCTGTGTCTACGAGCTCCCTGTTGCAATGAGCTTCCTCAGGAGTTTCCCGCCGCCTGGGTCGGCTGAAGGGCTCCGGCAGCAGCAGCCAAATACGGAAGCTGTGCTGAACGGGAAGGGCCTGGGCACCGGTACCCTTTACATCGCGGAGAGGTAGGGTCCCTGTTCCCTCGAGCTGCCGGCCTGCGGGCCGCCTCCCCGGGCGCCGGCTGTGGGGCGGGGCGGCGGCGAGACCACCACCCCGGGGGCTGCGCGGCGGGCGAGCGCGGCTGCCGCTGCCAAGAGGAAGACTCGATTTTTCCAAGGTCCTGTCCTCCGGTGCCGCCTTTTTTCTTTTCTTCAGACCGAGCTCTCCTCATTGATTATGCTCTTTACCGGGGGTCTGACGGAGTGTGACTTTTCCTCAAGGGTGTCATTTTAAAGTGTTGAGTTTCCAGGCTCTGAGTTAGAGTCAACCACGTGCCTGCCTTCTGCGAATGAACAGGGGCTGAGAGGTGTTGCCCTGGGCAGGTGTGTAGGTTTAGAACAGACTGTGCAGGATTTTGAAAGTTTGGGTAGGAGGTGTGGGGGCGGAGAGGAACACCCTCAATTTCAGGGAGGCCGAGTTCTCTCCAGGGGGACCTTGCTCTCATTTTCATTCCTGGAAAGAATTGCCCTTTTATTTGAGTACCCGGAACACTTTGTACTTTCACTGTCAGATAGACATGTCTTAAATATTGAGGTGGCAGAACCGAGGTCGCTGTTCCCAGGACATGGGTCATTCATCCTTTTTTTTTTTTTTTCTTTTTAGGGTTTCACCCATGGCAGATGGAAGTTCCTAGGCTAGGGGTCCAATCACAGCTACAGTCGCCAGCCTGCCCCATAGCCACAGCAACGTGGGATATGAGCCGTGTCTGCGACCTACACCGCAGGTCGGGGCAACGTGGGATCCCTGACCCACTGAGCGGAGCCAGGGTTCGAACACGCATCCTCATGGATATTAGTCAGTTTTGTTTCCACTGCGCCACGAAGGGAACTCCACGAAGGGAACTCCGGTTCATTCATCTTCAAGCCAGTGAAGACAGTGACACATTGTTTTCTGTCTGTCCTTCAAATCTCTCTGACCTTTCCTTCTGCTGCATCAGTTTTGTCTACAGCCAGGGAAAGATTCTCTGGTTATAAGAGGTCACGTGGGAGTTCCCGTTGGGACTCAGCAGTAACCCGACTAGTATCCGTGAGGATGCCGGTTTGATCCCTGGCCCTGCTCTGTGGGTTAAGGGCCCGGTGTTGCTGTGAGCTGTGGTGTAGGTCATAGACATGGCTGGGATCTGACATTGCTGTGGCTGTGGTGTAGGCTGGCAGCTGTAGCTCTGATTGGGCCCCTAGCCTGGAAACTTCCATATGCTCTGGCTGCAGCCCTAAAAAAAAAAAAGAAGAAAAAGAGCTCACATGATTGTATGGGACTCACACAGATAAGCCAGGATAATCTCCCTATTTTGTTGTCAGTTGATTAGTATCCTTAATTACATACACAAAGCCCCTTTTGCCATGTAACATGATATATTCACAGGCTTGACACCAGGAAATATGAAAGTCATGGGGGCCAAAACTCTGCCTACCATAGAGGGCACAAAAAAATGTAAAGAATGCTTAGATTAGAGGGAAATCTAGTCATTGAGCAAACAGGATTTTGGCTAGTCACTAGGATAGGAAATACGGATGGGAAGAAAAGCAAGTTTGGGGTAAGGTGCAGTTCACAAATTCAGTCTGGGTGTGTGTGGGTTAGTCGCACATATGAAGAGGTTTCTCGGGAGAGTGATAATAAAGATGGATAGATGAGGAGAGGGCCAAGGATGGAACCTTAGAGACACATCTGCACCAAGAGGTTATAGAAGAAGAGACCTAAGAGGGAGGAGTAGTCACATAAAATCAAATCTGGAGTTCCGGTCGTGGCAAAGTCATTAATGACTCCGACTAAGAACCATGAGGTTGCAGGTTCGCTCCCTGGCCTTGCTCAGTGGGTTAATGTTCCAGCGTTGCTGTGAGCTGTGGTGTAGGTCCTGCAGCTCCGATGTGGTGTTGCTGTTGCTGTGGCTGGGGTGTAGGCCTTCAGCTATAGCTCCGATTCAACCTCTAGCCTGGGAACCTCCATATGCTGCGGGTGTGGCCCTAAAAAGAAAAAAAAAAATCTAATCTGAAAAGCACCTGTTGGATATTGACAAAGATCTTTAGTGATCTTGGGGGAGCAGTTTCTTTTAAGAGGTGGAAAGTGGAACACAGATCAGTCCTAGCCCCTACACAATCCCTTTTTCTCCATGCCTTCTCTGTGTATTGGCTCTTCTATAGTATAACTTCTGTTTTGGAAAGGTTCTATACTTGTTTTTTCTTTTGGAAAAATTTCAGACCTAAACAAAAGTTGCAGGTGTTGTTAATATCCATAGCCCCTTCACTAAGGATTGTTGTTGACACTTTGCTACATTTATCTTTTTTTCTGAGCTTTTTGAGAGTCAGATATGTCGTCGCTTGACCTGTAAATACGTGAGCAAAAATCTCCTAAGAATAAGGGCATTCTTTTGTATAATAACTATGGTACAGTCATCACACTGAAGAAGTACAAAGTCCTTTTTTTTTTGTCTTTTTGCTTTATCTAGGGCTGCACCCACGGCATATGGAGGTTCCCAGGCTAGGGGGTCTAACAGGAGCTATAGCTGCCGGCCTTCGCCACAGCCACAGCAAGGCGGGATCCGAGCCACGTCTGCAACCTACACCACAGCTCATGGCAACACTGGATCCTTAATCCACTGAGCAAGGCCAGGGATGGAACCCGCAACCTCATGGTTCCTAGTCGGATTCGTTAACCACTGAGCCACGACGGGAACTCCCAAACTCCTTTTTAAGCTCTTATCAGTTTAAAAAACTTCTTTGTTTCCGGAGTTCCTGCTGTGGCACAGCAGGTTAAGGATCTGGCGTTGTCTCTGCAAAGGTGCCGTTTCAATCCTGGGCCCGGTGCAGTGGGTTAAGGATCTGGATTCAGTCCTTGGCCTGGGCACTTCCACATGCCATGGGTAAAAGTGCCCAGGTGGAAAAAGAAAATTGTTTTTCTTTATTTCAACTACATACACAAAATTTAAATTATTAATGTATGGTTTAAGGAATTATAATTAAACTAACACCTGCGTAACACCTCCAGGTTAAGGACAGAGTATTATCAGCACCTTGGACACCTTTGTTCATCCCTCTTTACTCAGGGCTAGCTTTACCTCTGTGGTCTCTTTTCCCCTTTTGTTCTTTCCCACCTCGCTTTTCCAAATCTTGGTAGAATCAAGATCTCAACAAACTGAGAAGAGTTCCTAGAGGATGTGAAAAATGAGGATTAACAGTCAGGTGGATGAGGTGGAACTAAAAAGAAATGTTGCAACTAGAAGAAACAAGATCTCAGGATGCGAAACAATATTGTGTGCCAGGATGTGTGTGTAACACATGCACACTCACAGTCCAACAGTTCTTCACTGAGGGTCTGAGGGAGAAAGGATGGAAAGATAATAAAGCTAGAGAAGAAGAGAGCCATGTTTGTGAGCTTGGTTTAGAGCCCGAAGGTTTTGGGGAAATTATTTTAGGATTTTAGGCAAAGAGAGACAGGGTTTGATTTAGTTTTAGGTAGTTTCTCAGATGTATATTGAGAGCTTTAGAACTCTTGGGCTTATTGTCAAAGCTTAATTTTCATAGGAAGTTGACTTTTTCATGGATGGTAGTCAGATTAGTTTCCACTGAGCCACAACAGGAACTCCATTTTTCTTTTTTTTAAATAAGCATGTTGTTGAATGGAAATCTTACTAAATGACAGTGCATATTTTCTTGCTTTTGATTTTTTTGAGTGTATAATTCCTTATGTTTTAGTGTATTTACAGAGTTGTATAATTTTCACCACAATCTAATTCTGCCTTTGCTTTTATTTTATTTTATTTCATTTATCTTTTGGGGGTTCCTCCCATGGCATATAGCAGTTCCTGTGCTGGGAGTTGAATCAGAGCTGCAGCTGGCAGTCCACACCACAGGCTCAGCAGCACAGGATCCAAGTAGCATCCATGACCTATGCCACAGCTTGCGGCAAGGCCGTATCCTTAACCCACTGAGCAAGGCCAGGAATCCATCCTGCTTCCTCACAAATACTGTGTGGGGACCTAACCCGCTGAGCCACAATGGGTACTCCTGCCTTTGCTTTTTAACAAGTGAGGGTATTGTGTTATCTACTTGTATTGTGCAGTTAGAACTGTAAAGTTCAACCTCCTGTTCTGTTGAATGTGAATTATCTGACTGCTGCACTGTCCTTGTTCCTGCACAGGGGAGTCCTAGCTTCTACTGTTGCATTAATTTTGCTGGCTTAGAAATCAGATGGCCGTTCATGTTACAATTGTATAGAAATAGAACTAGCTGGGGTTTTTATCGCATTGATTTCCTTTTTTTTTTCTAGGGCCGCACCCGCAGCATATGGAGGTTCCCAGGCTAGGGGTCTAATTGGCGCTGTAGCTACCACAGCTCACGGCAATGCCGGATCCTTAAACCCACTGAGCAAGGCCAGGGATCGAACCTGTGTCCTCATGGATCCTAGTCAGATTTGTTTCGGCTGAGACACGATGGGAACTCCTGCATTGACTTCTTTTTAAAATGACAGTTTTGTTGAGATAATTTATATAGCATGCAATCATGTAATTAAAATATGCAATTCAGTGGTTATTAGTCTGTTTACAGAGTTGTACAGCCATCAACACAGTTTTAGAATATTTTCATTGCCCCCCAAAGAAATCAACACTCGTTAGCCGTCACTTTCTATTTTTCTTAAACCCTGTGCAACTACTATATTGCCTTAGTTTTTACTGCGTTAACGTGTGTGTGTGTGTGTGTGTGTGTGTTTTAAGGATATTTTTTCCTGCTTTTTTACTTGCTGAGTGCCACAGTTCCAGATGGGTGAAGAGTACCAAAAAATTAGCCAGCCCTTACTCAAAACTTAATGTTTTTTGTGATGTTTTCTTTGTTACAGCAATAAAATATTTGCATCTGTGAGCACTTTTGAAGGAAAACTAGTCTGCTTGTTTGTGGCTTTCTCTTAAAAGCGGCAGAATAGATGAAAGGTTTCATATAGTCTGCCTTTCAGTATGAAGATTATTTTCCAACTTGTGGTATGATTATGGCAACTTCGTATATATGTCACTTAATGTAGGGTTAGTGAAAAAATTAGTAATTCCTAAGTATTTATTGCATACTTAACCTACTGATCATTATGCTAGTGGTTTCTGAAAAATGTTAAATGAAGGAATAAATAAGTTTTGTTCAGTAGCTCACATTCTGCTAGGGTATATATAAGGTTCATTACCTCAGAGTTAAGTGCTCAAAGATATATTACTGATCAAAAGTGGAATTTAGAAAAAGAAAAGATATTATGGACTGGAGTAATTATCGGGAGGACTTATAGAGAGGCTGGGACTTACTTAGATGAAGAGGCTTTGCAAAAGCAAAGAAGGTGCCTGAAGACATTCCAAATAAGAACAAGTGTAAAAAGGCATAGAAACACACATGCAGGAGTTCCCCTTGTGGCGTAGCAGAAACCAATCCGACTAGGAACCATGAAGTCGCGGGTTTGATCCCTGACCTCGCTCAGTGTGTTAAGGATCTGGCATTTCCATGAGCTGTGGTGTAGGGCGCAGATGCAGCTTGGATCCCGCGTTGCTGTGGCTGTGATGTAGGCTGGCAGCTGTAGCTCTGATTAGACCCCTAGCCTGGGAACCTCCAAATGCCGTGGGTGGGGCCCTAAAAAACAAACAAACAAAAAAAACAAAAAAAGAAACACACATGTGACTTAAGATAAATTGCATTTCAAATCTGTTTGAATATTTAGCTAGAGGAAAATAGACTGTAACAGAACTGGTCTTAATTCAATTCCCGTTACTGAATTTTCTCATTTTGAGAATATTTCTAAACAATATTTCTAAACAACATTTATTCATTTGTAAAAGTGTCCAAGCTGAACTTTTATAAATGTTAGGATGTTGAATAAGGATTTAATTTCTTAATCTACTTAAAACCTGTTTTTCAGCCGCCTGTCTTGGTTAGATGGCTCCGGATTAGGATTCTCGCTGGAATACCCCACCATTAGTTTGCACGCAGTATCCAGGGACCTAAATGCCTATCCTCGAGAGCATTTGTATGTTATGGTGAATGCCAAGTTTGGAGGTATGTATGGCATAATTTAATCTTAAGCTTCCTCTGGAAGTGTATTATATTTCAAAAAGTATTCTTGATCACAATCAACGTAATATTCAAGCCATTGACTTATTTTGGATAATATGTTCTTAAGCAAAATTTCAGCACGGTAAAATAATCTGGACACTGCCTTTTATTTTCTTTATACTTGTACTTAGAATTATTTACTTTTGTGCATTTATATTTCTAATTTTTCTTCTCGAGTTTAACTGTTAATTCTCTTCATAAAGACATTTATATTTGGCACTCTTAGAGGCTTGGGTCAGTATTCTTTGCTTCTAAGAGTTTAGGATAGAACCTGTTTTATTTTGTTACAAAAATGGTTCTCAAAGGAGGACAAGATACACTCTCTTCATATTTGACAGTGACTTTTTTGTGTTTTTAGGGCCGCACCCATGACACATGGAGATTCTCAGGCTAGAGTTGAATCGAAACTGTAGCCTCTGGCCTACGCCACAGCCAGAGCACTGTGGGATCCGAGCCTTGTCTGTGACCCACACCACAGCTCATGGCAATGCCAGATCCTTAACCCACTGAGCAAGGCTAAGGATCGAACCTTGTCCTCATGGATGCTGGTGAGATTAGTTTCTGCTGAGTCACAACTGGAATTCCCACTTTTTTTTAAAGCAGTTTTTTTGTTTTATTTTTTGACTGCATCCATGGCATGTGGAAATTCCTGGGCCAGTGATTGAACCGGTGCCACAGCAGCCACCCAAGCCACTGAAGTGACAGTGCTGGATCCTTAACACGCTGCACTACAAGAGAACTCTGGCCTTTGTTTTCTCACCTGTAAATTGATGATGAATCACATTAGAAGTTTACAAACTGTTCCTGCACTCTTTGTCTCAAGGTGAAAGGAGAAGTAAACATGACAGTGAAACTCTGCTTGTTAGAGGTCTGTTTGGGTTTCCTCACCTCCCACTATGACCTTGATGGGGCTTGGAATCCTTTGGACTTACTCAAGTACAATGTGACTAGACCAGAGAGACTATCCAGAGTCTTTTTTAGCTCCAAAATAACTATGTTCCTATAATTTGAAGGAAAAAAATGCAGTATTTAGCTATGTCAATAAGCATGCTTTTAGAAATATACTTAGGCTTCTGTTTTAAAAACAAATAAACATCATTAAAAAGCTATTTTTTATTCCCTTTCTAGAAGAATTGAAAGAATCTGTTGCCGATGAAGAAGAGGAAGACAGTGATGATGATATTGAACCTATTGCTGAATTTAGATTTGTACCTAGTGATAAAACAGCATGTGAGTGTTATATGGAATTAATTCTTTTCCCTTTAAATAACAAGCATTCCTCCCATCCATGTCCACACATACCCCTTTACCTTTATTATCTCCGTTCTATTGTTTTTTCTTCATTTTCGCATATGTAATATCATTGAGAACCAGATACTAACTTATTAATAAGATTATGAATGAAGTGAGAGGACAGTAGACAAAGGTATATTTTGCGAATGAAGAAATCTAGTTATTTTCATGAACTTCGTGCTGTTGTCTGTGAATCTTACTGGATAGAGGACAGAGGACTCCTGACGGTTCCAGAATGAAAGGCACCTGGAAAGCTGACAAGTGCTTTGCCTGGGAGTTCCCATTGTGACACAGCGGAAACAAATCCAGCTAGTATCCATGAGGTTGTGGGTTCGATCCCTGACCTCTCTCAGTGACTTAGGGATCTGGCATTGCTGTGAGCTGTGGTGTAGGTCGCAGATGCTGCTCGGATCTGGCATTCCTGTGGCTGTGGCATAGGCCTGCATGTAGCTGCAGCTCCGATTTGACCCCTACCCTTCCATATGCTGCAGATGTGGCGCTAAAAAGAAAAAAATAGGAGTTCCCGTCGTGGCTCAGTGGTTAACAAATCCTACTAGGAACCATGAGGTTGCGGGTTCGATCCCTGGCATCACTCAGTGGGTTAAGGATCTGGCATTGCCGTGGGCTATGGTGTAGGTTGCAGACGCAGCTTGGATCCCGCGTTGCTGTGGCTGGCAAAGGCCGGCAGCTACAGCTCCGATTAGACCCCTAGCCTGGGAACCTCCATATGCTGCGGGTGCGGCCCTAAAATGAAAAAAGACGAAAAAATAAAAATAAAAAAAAAAAAAGAGCCCTACCTGCTGAGGGGCTTCATGGCTTCACTCTGGTCCCAGTGGTCTGACTAAGACACTGATGCATTTTCTCAGAAAACCCAACCAATCATGAAGAGATCTCAGTAATATTTTCAGAATGAACTCTTACTATTTTGTGGCTTATATGTTGTTACCAAACACTTTACAAGATTGATTCTTCTTAGAACTTTGAAGGTTTTGTAAATATAGTGATCATTGTGTACTTGTCTACTCATTAAATTTATTTGCACTGATGGTTATTAAATTTTTATTACACATTGATCAGAGAAGAAAATTAATTACAAAACTTTAATTCCCTTGTTTAGTGGAGGCAATGTTCACTGCAATGTGTGAATGCCAGGCTTTGCATCCAGATCCCGAGGATGAAGATTCTGATGATTATGATGGAGAAGAATATGATGTGGAAGCACATGGTTAGTGGCAGGGATTTTAAAAAAGTGTTTGTGTGTGTGTGTGTGTGTGTGTGTGTGTGTGTGTCTCATTTTAGGCATCTGTTTGTATAAGGGTGTGGGATCATAGTTCTTTATCTCCAGGTATCCATATGGTATGGTTTTAAGTAAAAGTGAATGGTACAATTCATGTCTAAGCCAAATTGCAAAGTTCTGTGGTCTTCTGAAGCTTGAGGACAAAAAATACAGATAACTGGGGGAAGAAAATGGAAGGAAGATGAAAATGGGTAGTCAGGAGAGTCTTTTAAGTTTATGCAGCTGATCCCAGAAAACAAACCTCCTCCACCACTTGAAACATCTTTAACCCATTACATCAAACACTTCATTGCCTGTGTAATTTCTTTTACCCAGAACTGTACTTCGTTTATCTAAGAATATTTCCCCAGGGCAGAATGCAGTCACCAGCTTGGTTTAGAGTCTTGTTACTTGAGGTGCCTACTGTTCTTTTTTTCTTTTTCCCACTGGTCTCATGTACACCAGTCTGACTCTCCAAGTACTTTTCCTCCATATGTACCTACTTTCTGGCCTGAGACACTCATTTCTGGGATTCTCCTCCATATACCTAAATACATTCTCATCTTTGCTGAGATTTTGGAGGGTAATTTAATTTTTTTAATCCTGTTTTTTCCAGAGTTTCTGAAATGTATTCATTTATTTAGGTCTTTTTTAGGGCCACACTTGGGCATATGGAGGTTCCCAGGTTAGGGCTTGAATCAGAGCTGTAGCCGCTGGCCTATGCCACCGCCACAGCAACCCCAGATCCAAGCCATGTCTGGGACCTACACCTCAGCTCATGGCAATGCCGGATCTTCAACCCACTGAGCAAGGCCAGGAATTGAACCTGTGCCCTCATGGGTGCTAGTCAGATTCGTTTCCCCTGAGCCATGACAGAAACTCCGGAATTTCAGAGTTTTTAAAAGGAACATATATTTTATCTTATTTTATTTATATATTTTATTTATTTATTTTTGTCTTTTTGCTTTTAATGAGGAAAAAACACTAATATATGAATTTCCCACCTTGGTGTAATACAAGACTCCCTGACCTTGGCAACACCCTCTTTTCCTTCTAGTCCCTGGACATTGATTCTTTGGGAATTGCTGTTTTCCGGCTCATTATCTTTTGGAATCCCTTTTCATCCTGTACAGTAATTTACTTCCCTGTCTTCAACACATGGCTGATATTTTTTTCTTTCCTTTCTTTTTTTTTTTTTTTTTTTTTTTTTTTTTTTTTTTTTTTTTTTTTTTTTTTTTTTTTTTTTTTTTTGTCTTTTGTCATTTTAGGGCCGCACCCACGGCATGTGAAGGTTCCTAGGCTAGGGGTCTAATTGGAGCTACAGCTGCTGGCCTACACCACAGCCATAGCAACGCGGGATCCGAGCCGCGTCAGCAACCTACACCACAGCTCACAGCACCGCCAGATCCTTAACCCACTGAGCAAGGCCAGGGATTGAATCTGTAACCTCATGGTTCCTAGTCAGATTCATTTCCACTGCGCCACGATGGGAACTCCCTCTTTTTTGTAATTATAGTGGGTTCACAATATTTTGCCAGTTTCTGTTTTATGGCAAAGTGACCCGGTCATATGCGCATATGTGTGTGTGTGTGTGTGTGTGTGTGTGTGTGTATTTCCTTTCTTATATTATCTTTCATCATGGTTTATCCCAAGAGACTGGATACAATTCCTTGTAGAGGACCTTGTTGCTTATCCATTCTAAATGTAATATTTTGTTTTGTTTTGTTTTGTTTGATGGTTGGCATTTTTTAGCAACAAAGTATTTTTTAATTTAATTTTTTTTAAACTATAGCTGATTTACAATGTCGTGCTAATTTTCACTGTACATATATATGTCTCATGTATGTTTGTTAAATGAATATTGAGTGTTTTTTCCTGGAAGCCTTTTTTCATTATATCTTATCTTCAGTAACTATATTATTTGATTATCCTTTTTTCCCCGTAATTGTTTTATAATAGCTTACAAGCTTTTTCTTTATTTAGAACAAGGGCAGGGGGACATCCCTACATTTTACACCTATGAAGAGGGATTATCCCATTTAACAGCAGAAGGCCAAGCCACACTGGAGAGATTAGAAGGAATGCTTTCTCAGTCTGTGAGCAGCCAGTATAACATGGCTGGAGTCCGGACAGAAGATTCAGTAAGAGATTATGAAGGTGAGTATGCTCTTTCTTTACTGTGAACAGTCAGTCGGTCACGGGGGCAACAAAGGGAGTTATGGAGAGACTTATATGGTTCTTCTGGAAGCTCTAAGACAGAAAAATCTCAGAACTTAACTCTTTACGGTGTAGGAAGCAGAGAGAGAATTACATAGAATGGGAATTCTTTGTAAATTTTTTTATAACTTTTCCCCCAGCTATAAAAATAATCTGTGTTCATAGTCAGACATTTTTAATGGGCACAGGCAAAGAAGAAATGAAAAATATAATTCTAATTGAGAGTCATCTGTTAATTTTCTGCTGCATATCTTTCCAGTTTTCTTATTTGTGTGTATGCGTGCCCACATTGATGTTGCCACTTTTATTTTTTAAATGAATTTCTGTATGATTATTTGCAAAAGTAGGTTAGTCAGTTGATTTAAAGGGCTAGGCAGTATTCAGGCAACTTGGGATTCTCTTTAATGACAGACATCTGTACCATAAACAAACGATTTTGTGTCATTTATCTTGTAATCATAAGCCTCTTTGTAAATACTTCCCTATTAGACGGGTTCTTTTTTCTAAATATTCTATTTCAATTAGAATCTTAAAGTATTCTTTTGACTCAGACTTTACCATTTATTCCCTTATCTGGTCTAATTCTGAGTTCCGTGCATTTTTCCTTTAAATGACTTTTCAGACCTCCTTGCTATAACTATTGCTGTCCTCCAAACCTAGGCCCTTTTCTTCTCACACTGGATTTATGATGATAATTTTTTTTTTTTTTTTTTTGTCTTTTTAGGGCTGCACCCGTGGCATACGGAGGTTCCCAGGCTAGGGATCCAATCAGAGCTCTAGCCGCCGGCCTACGCCAGAGCCATAGCAGCACGGGATCCTAGCCACGTCTGCGACCTACACCACAGCTCACAGCAACGCTGGATCCTTAACCCACTGAGCGAGGCCAGGGATTGAACCCGTGTCCTCATGGATGCTAGTTGAGTTTGTTAACCACTGAGCCACAATGGGAACTCCTATGATGGTAAATTTTTTGTCTCAGTCATCGCTTCCTCCAGCTCACTGTGCCATGTTTATCTTCTGAGGACACTCTGTTCTATATAATGATGTCCCCTCGATGACTGATACCATAGAAGATTCACACTCTTCTGTCTAACTCCGTAAGGACAACTCTGTCTCTGCCCTACTTGTCTCCATTCGTGTTCCTAGTACCCTCAATAAAATAGTGCTCTTAGGAGTTCCCTTTGTGGCTCAGTGGTTAATGAATCCGACTAGGAGCAAAAAGGTTGCAGGTTCGATCCCTGGCCTTGCTCAGTGGGTTAAAGATCCGGCGTTGCCGTGAGCTGTGGTGTAGGTTGCAGACGCGGCTCGGATCCCGCATTGCTGTGGCTGTGGCGAAGGCCGGCAGCTACCGCTCCTGTTAGACCCCTAGCCTGGGAACCTCCACATGCCGTGGGTGCGGCCCTAGATAAGGCAAAAAGACAAAAAAAAAAAAAATTGTGCTCTTTTGTGCAGCGGCCCAATTTCAGTATGTGTTTCTTCATTTAATCCTTCCAAGAACCCTCTGGTAAATGCTATTATGATCTCCATTTTCCAAATGAAGAAACTAAGGCATAGGAAGGTCACATTACTTGCTTGAGGTCAAACAGCTAATAGGTTTGGTGAACTGATTAAAGGAGCTAATATGCGAAAACAATGTGCCAGGCCCTATTATGAGCATTTCTTGCATCTTATATGTATTCGATATATATTAGTATTTTATCTTGGTATAGAGTCTTTTTTTTTTTAAGGGCCGCTCCTGAGGGATATGCAGATTCCCAGGCTAGGGGTCAAATCGGAGCTACAGCTGCTGGCCTGAGCCACAGCTACAGCAACGCCAGATCCAAGCCGCATCTGTGACCTACACCACAGCTCATGGCAATGCTGGATCTTTAACCCAGTGTGCAAGGCCAGGGATCTAATCTGCATCCTCATGGATGCTAGCCATATTCGTTTCTGCTGAGCCACGATGGGAACTCCATATGTTGCTATAGAGTCTTAACACTTCTGATTTTTAGTGGTGCATAATGTTGTTACAGAGGGTTATTGCAGTTTCTCTTTTATTGGTACATTTAAGTATCTCTTGTAATGCTGTGATCGATATCTCCATGCATGTCGGTCCTGAAATTCTGGGATATTTAATTTGGAAAGTTTTTGGCTTTGAGTCATGCTACTATTCCTTATGTCTCCTCTCCATTTTAAGCCCTAGATGGTGGTACTCTCACACAGGCTGTAGAGTGAGAGGACTCAGCATGATTTCTATTGCTCTATTAAACTGTTAGCTGAAAGAGTTCAAAATGTTACCTTTTTTATTACAGTGCTTGGCTGAAATGTACTCTTGGACATTGACAAGCCTTTCATCACTGAAGGTTTTTTTGTTTTTAATTGTAAAATTCCTTGTTTAATGCTTTATAGCAGCCA
>PVHT020000037.1:4494618-4713585 GCA_004024745.2 Catagonus wagneri
TTTTTTTTTTTTTTTTTTTTTTATTATTTTTGTCTTTTTGCCTTTTATCTAGAGCCACGCCTGCGGCATATGGAGGTTCCCAGGCTAGGGGTCTAACAGGAGCTGTAGCTGCCGGCCTTCGCCACAGCCACAGCAATGCGGGATCTGATCCGCGTCTGTGACCAACACCACAGCTCACGGCAACGCCGGATCCTTAACCCACTGAGCAAGGCCAGGGATCAAACCCACAACCTCACAGTTCTTAGTCGGTTTCGTTAACCACTGAACCACGAAGGGAACTCCTTGTGCATTTTCTTTTTGAAGATTTATTTTTAAAATAAAAATTGTGTATATTCAAGATTTGCAGCATGATGTTTTGGTGTTTACATAGTGAAATTTCTACTGATAGCACTTCAGTGCTTTATGTTTTTTTATTTCTGTACGAGGTGTTTATTGAGCTCCCAGAGAATATAAGAGTACTAAGAGGTTTTATCTATCAGTGGCATTCTAGTGAAGAAGAAAATAAATTAATTAGGTAGTTATGGTGCCTTGTGATATAGCATTGAGATAATCTGTATTACAATGCACTGGAAGCTTGAGGAACTGTGGAATCAGCTGGATCTTTCACCCAGCTTGAATAGTCAGGGAGATTCAAGTTTCATGAAGTCAGTGACATTTAAGCCAGGATCTAAAGATAAATAAAAATAAATTCGGTGAAGAGGGATTGCAGGTTGGAGTTCCTGCAGTGGAATCAAATCCAACTAGGAACCAAGAGGTTGCGGGTTCGATCCCTGGCCTCGCTCAGTGGGTTAAGGATCTGGTGTTGCCGTGAGCTGTGGTGTAGGTCGCAGACGCGGCTCAGATCCTGTGTTGTTGTGGCTGTGTCTGTGGTGTAGGCCGGCAGCTATAGCTCCCATTAGACCCTTAGCCTGGGAACCTCTATATGTCTGTTGCAAGTGTGGCCCTAAAAAGCAAATAATAATAATTAATAATAATGATAATAATAAACAGGTTGGGGAGAGAGGTAAAGGGATCAGCATGTCCAAGGTTAGAGAGACCCTTTTGCTTTGGAGAACTGTTAAGTTTGTTATGTCTGGATCTCTTGAGTCTGAGGGGTAGTTAATTACAGCAGCAGATAAAGGTGGAGTAGTGGACTGGGCTGTACCTTAAGAAATGTGAAGAGTTCTCTTCCGGCTCAGTGGGTTAGGGATCTGGTATTGTCTTTGCAGTGGCTTAGGTTCCATCCCTGGCCTGGGAACTTCTGCATGCCACAGATGCAGCCAAAAAAAAAGCAAAAAAGAAAGAAACTTGAAAGATGTTAAAGAATTTCAGGTTATGTTTAGGTCAATGGGAAGCTATTGAAGAATTTTATTTTGTTTTTATTATTTTATTTTTTGTAGAAAAGACAAGTTTATTGAGGTGAGAGACACTGTTAACACAGCAGTCCGACTTCTGATAATCAGGGAAAGCCCTGAAGAATTTTAGTGTTAGTATTTCAGAAGTTGACTCTGGCTGTGGTACAAAAAGTGATTGCAGAGGGAAATACTAGGTGAAAGAAGAGAAGTTAAATAGCTTATGATTAGATTAGATGGGAGATATTGGTGTAAATTAAGGAGTGACAGTGGTTGTCAAAAGACTGATTTGAGAAATATTTAAGAGATAAAAGCAAAAGAAGTTAGAGAGATGGTAGGGGTTTCTGAATTGGGCAGGTAAGAGGTATCCTGGAAAGTGAAGTGTTTTCTGCCTGAAGAGGATGAGTTAATTTTAGGTAAGCGTTGCATGCCTTTGGATATCCTGGTGGTGGGGTGCTGAGGGGCTGCAGGCAGAATCCAGTCTGTGGTGGACTGAATTGTTGAGGGGTGAGTGAGAGGTGAGGAAGTGGAGAGAGCAGCTGTAGACGACTTTTTCCAGAGGGCTCTTTTTCTTGTCAGCCCTGCCCCCTCCTTTTTTTTATGAGTTAAGAAAAAGAGATAAGCCAGAACCTCTCTGTGCTTATTTTGTCTTTTCTCCTGAATTATGGTATAAACTTGTGGAGACGGAACTTCATACCTTTAAACAAAGTTGCACAGTAAATACCTAGCACAGTTCTGTGAACAGTGAACATTTGATGCTTACTGTGTTTGAAAGTCCTATCTAGTATTGTTGCAGTGTTGAGGCTGGAAAGTGCAAAGTAAGTGTTAAATGTCTAGACTAGTTTTTTTTCGGCCATGGCATGTGGAAGTTCCTGGGCCAGGATTCAAACCCAAGCCACAGCAGTGACAATGCCAGATCCTTAACCTGCTGTGCCACAAGAGAACTCTTAATTTTAACACAACCTAAGTCCACAGGCAGCATTTTTTCTTATCTCTGTTCCTTGATACTTTTAATTTTTAAGCAAGAAAGAATTAGCAACTCTTTTTTTTTTTTTGGTCTTTTTAGGGCTGTACCTAAGGCATATGGAAGTTTCCAGGCTAGGGGTCGAATTGGAACTGTAGCTGCTGGCCTGTGCCACAGCCACAGCAATGCCATGTCTGAGCCATGTCTGTGACCTATACCACAGCTCATGACAATGCTGGGTCTTTAGCCCACTGAGCAAGGCCAGGGATGGAACCCACGTCCTCATGGATACTAGTTGCATTCACTATACCACTGAGCAAAGGAACTCCAGAAATTGCAACTCTTACCAGCAGAGGGCACTAGCTTTCTTCTGGTTGAAGTATAAATTGAACCTTTCATGAAGTGCTAGGAATGCTATTGCTCAGTGGTTAATTTTTTCTTCAGATGGGATGGAGGTAGATACTGCACCAACAGTTGCTGGACAGTTTGAGGATGCGGATGTTGATCACTGAAGATCATTGATGCTGCTTTGGGGTGCGTATATTTTCTGTCTTGTCATTGAACATGAAAATCATGTAAAATAATTTTTGTTCTTATAATTGAGAACTCTAAAATTAGAAGTTGGGAAAAATATTGGTTATCCATTTATGACATTGTTTTTTTTTCTTTTTTTTAATTTATTATTTTTTTAATTTAATACATAAATCATCACAAGTCAGTTTTACAGATTTTGTATCCCAAACCCACAGTGCATTTCCCCACCCCCCGACATTGTTTTAAATTATGTAGTTTTTTCCCCTAAGAAATCAAGATCTGCAAACATGGTATTGTTCAGGTTATAGCATTTACTGAGCGCTTACCACATGCCAAGGACTCTAGTAGGCATTGAGGGTACATTGAAGAATAAGACATACCCATCCTCAGTGAGGAGGAAGACGTTAGCCCTTTGTTTGAAACAGAGATTCCCTGGTTGCTTTAGGTAGAAGCAGTAAAGCCTGAGGTCATATTCTGCTCTGCTCTTGAGTCACCTTTTCCCACTTCTGATGTTTGAAAACTTAACATGTTCAACGAAAAACACAAAGCAGAGATTTGCTGCAACTCACTGCTATTCAATTTATGGAGGGAGTAGAAGTAATTCCAATCTAAGTTTAAGCCTTGAATCATAATCTTTTATTGGTTTCCCTTCCTTCTGACAATAATGGAGAACCAAGGTCTCAGGCAAATTAGTGTTCAAGACAGATTTGCCAAACTATTAACATGTCCATGTATAGTTGCCCAAAAGCTGTCGTTTCCCAAGTTGCTTCATATCTGCTTTTTTTTTGTCCTTTTAGGGCCACACCTGTGGCATATGGAGGTTTCCAGGCTAGGGGTCCAATCAGAGTTGTTGTTGCTGGCCTACCGCAGAGCCACAGCAACGCCAGATCTGAGCCACATCTGTGACCCACACCACAGCTTATGAGAACGCCGGATTCTTAATCCACCGAGCAAGGCCAGGGATCAAATCTGCAACCTCGTGGTTCCTAGTTGGCTTCGTTTCCCCTGCGCCACGACAGGGACTCCCCATACCTGCTTTTCTTGACTGCCTTAAGAGTTCACTGCCAATTTTCTTGCCTCGTGAGCTTTGCCTGAAGTTTGTCCCTGTTTATTATCTCAACTATGTATCAAATAATAACTGAAGTTCATGTAGCTAGTTTATATCCTACAGAGCTAGGATTAGTAATTAGCAGCTCTTCCTTTAAAACCTGTAAGATTTTTACATTGTTAAATTGTTGTCCGACTTTTCCCTTTATAGTTTCTTAAATACTAGCTTTTTTCCATCCTTTGAAATGGTACCTATACCCAGGTCCTGTATTTTATTAAAGCAAATAATAGTAGCATGGCAAGATTTATATATTTTGGCTTGACTCTTGTACCATTGTTAGTCACCCAGTTAGGTTGTGAGATCCCTCCCTTATTATTTCAGGTTCCATGTACCTTCCAAACTCTTGCCATTGTGAGTATAGCATCACTTCTTAGAATGATCATGAATTGTGATAATGAATCTGTCCTTTCCTCTCAGGTGCTGTCAGTAGAGTTGTTAAAAATAATCTTAAGGAGTTCCTGTTGTGGCTCAGTTGTAATGAGCCCGGATAGTATCCATGAGCATGCCGATTCGATCCCTGGCCTCACTCAGTGAGTTAAGGATCTGGCATAGCTGTGAGCTGTGGAGTAGGTTGTAGACACAGCTCAGATCTGGAGTTGCTGTGGCTGTGGTGTAGGCCGGCACCTACAGCTCCGATTCGATCCCTAGCCCGGGAACTTACGTATACCACGGGTACGGCCCTAGAAAGACAAATAATAATAATCTCAAGAGGGTGTTCTCTAGTGGCACAGAGGGTTAAGGATTCTGCATTTTTACTGCAATGGTTTGGGTTGCTGCTATGGCTCGGGTGTTATCTATTGTTGGCCCAGGTAGTTCCACCTGCTGCATGTGAGGCCACAATCATCATCATCATCTTAAGTGTTCTGTGATTTATATCCTTGTCCTTTTTTTTTTTTTTTTTTTTTTTGGCTGCACTCATGGCATGCAGAACTCCCATGCTGGGGATCGAACCTGCACCTCAGCAGTGACAATGACACATCCTTAAACTGCTGAGCTACCAGGGAACTCCTTATATCCATTTCTTTAAATATTTATCTCCACAACATTACTTTTTTTTTTTTTTTTGGTCTTTTTAGGGCTGCACCTGCAGCATATGGAGGTTCCCAGGCTAGGGGTCTAATTGAAGCTGTAACTGCTAGCCTATACCAAAGCCACAGTAGTGCCAGATCCGAGCCACATCTGTGACCTACACCACAGCTCATGGCAACGCCGGATCCTTAATCCCCTGAGCGAGACCAGGGATCGTACTTGTGTCCTCATGGATGCTAGTCAGATTCTTTTCCACTGAGCCACAACGGGAACTCCTCCACAATATTTACTTCTCTCATTAGTAGCCATTTAGTCTAAAATTATCAGTCTTCTTTTCCTTTAGCTAAAATTATGTGTTCAAATTGCTGAGCTCTCTTAACTTCAGTCTTCAGATCTCATAGTTCCAGATGTCAAACTTCACTATTCCGTTTCATGGGAAATCTTTCAGTACCCGTATGTCTTCTTCTCTTATTTTTCAGGTTCTAATTTATAACATTCTTTATAGCATACAGGTTTTTTCAATAACTTTATTGAAACTGGAAAACATATTTTTGATCTAACTTTAACATATTTCTTTTTTTAAACATATTTCTTCTTGAAAACACTATTCAGAGAACAACCACTTTTTTAATAAGGATTATGAGAAACTTACTCGGTATATACACAAATGGGTATATACCACAAATGGTTACACAAGTGGGATCTTTTTTTAATCCTTTTTTTAGGGTCGCATCCTCAGCATATGGAGGTTCCCAGGCTAGAGGCTGAATCAGAGCTATAGCTGCCGGCCTACACCACAGCCACAGTAACGCCATATCTGAGCTGTGTCTGTGACCTGCACCACAGCTCATGGCAATCTTTCACGCACTGAGCGAGGCCAGGAATCGAGCCCGTGTCCTCATGGATACTTGTCAGATTCATTACTGCTGAGCCACGACAGGAACTCCCCTGAAATGGGGTATAACAGCATTTTCTTGGAGGGAATTCTTATGACTCTTTGTAATGTAATTTTGTGATGAAATGACTGTAAAATAGCCACAGACTTTCTCATGAGCTGGTGATTTGTTTTCTATTCATTTTATGCTGCAACTGGAGTTGAGAGATATTTTATTCATAAAGCTTGTTCAAGTTCTTCATCTGAATAATTGACCTTAGTTCCAAACAATGTCTGTAAAGTTCTATCACTTAAAATTATATTTACCTCTGAGGAGTGAACAAGGAATAATGAGAGTATATATGCAGCTGTTAAAAATTTCAAGATAATGGAACTAAGACCTCTGAATGAATGATATCAGGGAAGGGGAAGGCACATGAATGGTGAAATCATAACTCTACCACATTGACAAGGCATAGAACTTCTCTGTTTCTGTTTCTTCATCTGAAAAATAAGGATGATAGTAACTGCGTGGCAGGATTGTTGCAAAGACTGAGATAGTAAGTGTTACTCCCTTGGCACTCTTGGTTAGGCATTCAATAAATAATAGCTATTATTATTATAAACACTGTAAACCTTTTGTTTTTCAGATTCTGCTCATAACTGTAGGAGAGAACTTGGTACCTCTTCCACTCTGGAGTGGGTGTTGGTGAAAGTCTTTTTACTTCTCCAAAACTTTCCTGAACCAGTTCTTTCTTGAGACAGACTTTACTGAGACAACAGGTTGTTACCGGCAGAAGAAATGATGATCTTTATTAACAAAGGTGAATTAACTTAACCAAGAGGATATTTGTAGTTTATCATTTACCCCAAAATTAGGTGTACCATCTGACTAGGCCTATAATTCCTGCCTTTATTGTATGCTCCCTCATAACCTAGCAGGAAGTGTACTGGCGCTTGGAGGTATAGGTTGACTGTGCGGAAAAAAAGAGGCTGAATCTAGGATATACACCTTAGGGCCTAAGGATCCCTTACTCCTTAAATAAGAAAAAAAGGATCTCAGAGACATCCTGGTTCTGCTCAGTCTCCACAGGGATGAGGGTCTTTTTACTAACTGGGGACCCAGATTAATCAACTTGAAGGGAGCCTCTTCACAAACATACCAACCGCACATACTTCCACTAACACAGTGCTTCTGCCCAGCCTTTGCTCCTACAGTCTGTTCTGTTATAATTTCTTAGGTTATATCCTTTAATTTCCAACCTCCATAGGTCAGTTTCTGTAAAAGAAGAAGTGAAATTGGGATGAAGTCCTCAAAGTACTTCAGATAATCGTTTTGTTTTTGTAATAGCTTAACAAATAAATTTAGGTTTTCTATATTATGGTGCTCTCATTCTTGACTAAAATCATTAATGAGAAATGTTTTTAAAAAATTAATTCTGGGAGTTCCCGTCGTGGCGCAGTGGAAACGAATCCGACTAGGAACCATGAGATTGCGCGTTCAATCCCCGGCCTCGCTCAGTGGGTTAAGGATCTGCTGTTGCCGTGAGCTGTGATGTAGGTTGCAGACACAGTTCAGATCTGGCTTTGCTGTGGCTCTAGCATAGGCTGGTGGCTACAGCTCCAGTTAGACCCCTAGCCTGGGAACCTCCTTATGCCACAGGTATGGTCCTGAAATGGCGCAAAAAAAAAAAAATAATTTTGTCAAAAAATGAGAATCTTACTGGTCTTATTTTTGTTTGATTTATGTTGAGAACATGAATATGATATGAGTAAGAAAATGTATAGTTAGAGCTTCTGGCGGATATTTAGTAGGGCAAGGATTTAACACATTTCAAAGGGATTTTGATTCTTCTTGGATCAGGAGTAATTTCTCATAACATACTTCTCAACTTTCAATTTTTGATTTTCATAGACAGCTGGGTATTTATAAGGCTGATTTGTAATTACAGGTTTACTTTCGGACTTTATGACCTTTAAAGTAAGGCTAGAAAAGCTATTCACAGTTACTTGGCTAATTAGTGACTAAACTAGTTTGTCACCACTAAACCTAGTGGTTTTGTTTTTGTTTTTGTTTTTGCCACATCCATGGCATGTAGAAGTTCCTAGGCTAGGGGTCAAACCTTTGCCACAGGGGTCAGTATTTTTTTGTCCTTCCTGACTAGACTCAGAAATAACAATTTGTTACAACAAGCAAGTTAAAAAGGCCACTTGGAAGTAGAAAATGAAATTTACTGAGACCTTCCCTGTGTCAGCCACTGTCCTGGGTTCTTTACATGCATCGTGTATATAATGTTATTTGTTTATGTATTTTTGGAGTTCCTGGACCATGGGTCAGATCCAAGCCACAGCTGTAATCTATACTGGCAGCTGTGGCAACACTGGGTCCTTTAACCCACTGTGCTGGACCAGGGATCAAACCTGTGTCCTGGCACTGGAGAGACTGTTGTCCTGTTGCACCACGTGGGAAATCTTACATATAATATTCCTTTTTTTTTTTTTTTTTTGTCTTTTCAGGGCTGTACCCATGGCATATGGAGGTTCCCAGACTAGGGGTCTAATCAGAGCTGTAGCCGCCGGCCGACACCACAGCCATAGCAACACGGGATCTGATCCGCATCAGAGACCTACACCACAGCTCATGGCAACGCTGGATCCTTAACCCACTGAGCAAGCCAGGGATTGAACCCGCAACCTCATGGTTCCTACTAGGATTCGTTAACCGCTGGGCCACGACGGGAACTCCTTGCATATAATATTCTTAACTACCTTGTAGGTATAGGTGCTTTTATGATCCCACTTTTTATTTATTATTTTATTTATTTATTTGTTCATTCATTTAGCAGCAAGTAAGGAGAACACTTGTGATGTTTTCCAAAGCAGTGTCTCCCCAAACAGCAAAGTTGGGAACTTCTAAGTTAAGTGTATTTGTATATTCATGAAGGAGCTAGGACAGAAAATTCAGCTTAGAACTGGGGAAAAGGTTGACAGAGTCCAAGCTTTACATGATAGTTGTCATTAAAGTTCTGTATCATCCTTCCACCCTCACCTGGGTGGGACCTTGGTTCCTGTAGAGAAGGTACGTATCAGATTGTTGTGGATATCCCTTGAGGAGGAACTAAAAGCTTCTGTCTCTGAACCATTGTTTGCCTACTGCTTTCCTTTGTTCCTTCCCGCACTTCCCTTGAGATCAATTACTGTGGCAAAGATTGTGGCCAAGCTTAGATGCAGAAGGCATAGGCCAGATTGGTTTCTCTTAGGTCAAGAAAGCCATGACTGGTTCTTTCCCTGGGGACCCCTACACTGTCACTTGTGCCAGTTTTCATTTCCGTCTCAGTATATGAGAGTTCTAGCTGCTCAGCATCCATCAGCACCTGATATGGTTAGCTGTTTTACTTTTAGCCATTCTGAAACTGCACGCCTCAGACTGGAACTTGCGAAACTTGAAAAAAATGCACAGTCTGAAAGTTGAGAGTTAAGTTTTATTGGGGGCAAAATGAGGACTTAAGCCCGGGAGACAGCATCTCAGGCAGCCCTGAGAAACAGTTCCCAGGTGGTGAGCTCTTAGGATATGAGTTTTTGCAACAAAGGGAAGGTGGTAGGAACAAAAGATTTACAGAAAACCAGATAGCTCAAGTTAAGGAATTCAGCGCATTTCTATGGGAGGATTCAAAGGTCTGGGCTTACTGGAGTCATTCCTTTGATATGAAACTCATTTATGGGGCCAGTATTCTTTGTTTCCTTCCTGAGTTCCCTCAGGGCTCACAGGCTCACTCTTGGTAGTGGCTGCAGTCATAGATGGCTGCAGTTTTTTGTTGTTGTTGTTGTTTTCTTTTAAAGAATAACCCAGGTCGGAGTTCCCGTCTGGCTCAAGGAAAGCAGGGAGTGAGAAAAGACCATCTTCTTCCTCATTCTTCAGATTCACTGTCAGGCTTCCATCACTAGCTCCTACTTCATAGAGGGTAAGAGAGTATTTGACCCTATGAGGTCAAACTAGGACTGTCCTGGTGCTTATTCAGATTAGCAGAAGGTTGGTAGCATATGCTGAAATATGTTGAATCATCTCAGGTGTCTGTAGAATGAGGGTGTCCTACTTTGGAATGTCATCTTTCCCTTAAATTCCTGTTCTTGGTCCTGAGGATCATTGTCTTGCTGAACTTGAATGCAGGCCTCATTTTACCTTTCACTTAATGACCTAAGGCATTCCTCTTGCCTTTACGTAGGGTTTTATAGTTAAGCAAGGCTGCTTTGTTCCTCAAAGTTCTGATGGCTTTCTTGAGCCACCATTAACTTACAGTGGTCTCCCAGAATTCCCTCCTCTCTATCCATGATCCCCTACTGGGACTTCTACAGCTACCTGTGTAACTATCCTCATCTATCCCCATCAAAAGGATGATGGAGTCCCAGGTTTCAGAAGAGTTCCTGGGACCGGCTGCCAAGTGAGTCGTTCACATAGGAAAGAGAATTCAAGAGTGAGCCATAGTAAAAGGAAAGTGAGGTGACATTCCATAGACAGAATGTGGTCTGTCCCAGGAGATGAGCGTGGCCGTGGTAGAAACACACTGCATAGAGTGCAGGCCACCTTAGAAGGTGCGAAGCCTATGATCCCACGTTAGAGATGAGGAAACTGAATTACAAAGAGAGGTAAAGTGACGCCTGAGGTCATATAGATAGAGAGCTGTGATTCTTAAGCCTGTGTATCTGCCATACAGCCTTATCATCTACCAGCAGCTGAAAGGACGCAAGTTTTTGCTTCACTGCAGTTTTCAGTGTTAAAATGCACAGGAAGTTCCCAAATTTCTCTGCTACCAGTCTCAGCAGCACTCATAATTCTATCCTAGACATTTATCCATTCTTTAGTAGGCAGTCTGAGTATTCTCATGGGCTAATCTCAGAAATTCTATTTGAATTCCTTTTTAAAGTCATGCTTATATACTTGTAATCATGACTCTTCAGTGAAGCATCAAATGTTCTGATAACATATCAACAAAATGTTGAGATGCTGTGCCCTGTTTCCTGTAGACACTGCTGTGGTCAGCATGGTATTGTGGATAATGGCAGTCAGCTAAGATGCAGGAGAGCAAACATCTGGTTCTGACTTGGCAAATAAGATTTTTAAACTCTCTGGATCAATTTTTCATCTTTGTAAAATGAGAGGACTAGAATTTTAAAGTCTAAATGACTTTAAAAGATGGAGCTATTACATTCTGTAATAGTAGACAGTTGTACCCATAGCTTTGAGAAAATATAAAGTGGGAAGAAAAGATCAGTTCAGATTTATAAAAAATGAAATGTGTAATGATCAGCAAGCCAACATGTCTTGATTTATTTGAACTTGATTTTAGGGATGCCGGAATTGTTTTGTTTTTTGTTTCTTGATACAGAAAAAATTTAAAAAACATATGTATTCTCCCCCCATAACATGAGCCATCTAAAATATCCTTAAAGTCTAGGGTTGGGGGTTCCCTTGGTTGTGTAGCAGGTTAAGGATCTGATGTCACTGCTGTGGCTTGGGTAGCATCTGTGGTGCAAGTTTGATCCCTGGCCCCAGAAATTTTACATGCGACCAGCACAGCCAAAATAAAATCCAAAACACAAACTGGGGTTAGTGGTCGTGTGTTCTAGAATCTTGTTTAAAAAATGTACTTACTGGACTTCCTACTGTAGTGCGTTCGGATTGGCAGCATCTCAGCAGTCCCAGGACACAGTTCAATCCCCAGTGGGCACAGTGGGTTTAAGTGTTGCTACAGGGTGGCCAAAAAAAAATTGGGCTCATTAAAATATCCCGATGGGGGGAGTTCCCTTCATGGTTCAGCAGTTAATGAACCTGACTAGGATCCATGAGGAGATGGGTTCCATCCCTGGCCTTGCTCAGTGGGTTAAGGATCTGGCATTGCTGTGAGCTGTGGTGTAGGTCGCAGATGCAGATCAGATTCTGCATTGCCGTGGCTGTGGTGTAGGCCAGCAGCGATAGCTTCTATTCAACCCCTAGCCTGGGAACTTCCACATTCCAGGTGTGGCCCTAAAAGCAAAAAAAAATCCCAGTGGGTTTCCTCCTCCCTTGGATTACTTTGTTGGATTTTTATACTTTTCAAATAAGCTTTTTAAAATCTTTATTGATTATGTATTTTGAGATCTTGTAAGGATCTTTGCCGGTATTGTTAAAGATGAAAGATTATGCACAGATGATCTTTTACATGTGTGTGTGTGCGTGTGTGTGTATCCGTTTACTTTTTTTTTCTTTATTGGCCACACCTGCAGCATGTGGAAGTTCCTAGGCCAGGGATCAAACCCTCGCCACAGCAGCGACCTGAGCCGCTGCAATGATGATGCTGGATCCTTAACCCGCTGTGCCACAAGGGAACTCCAGCTCTTTACTTTTAGAAGACAGGTGTGGTAACTCATTGAAGTATTTCTTTCGCTTTTTTTTTTTTTTGCTTTTTAGGGCCACACCTGGCATGTGGATGTTCCTAGGTTAGGGGTTGAATCAGAGGTACAGCTGCTGGCCTACGTCAGAGCCACAGCAACCTGGGATCTAAGCCATGTCTGCAACCTACACCACAGCTCACACCAATGTCAGAGCCTTAATCCACTGAGTAAGGCCAGGGATTGAACCTGCATCCTCTGTGGTTCCTAGTCGGGTTCGTTAACCACTGGGCCACGAAGGGAACGCCCATCACTGAAGTATTTCTAGAATGGATAAATCTGGTACCTATCTTCTGTGACTAATATATAGTAACTAAATTCTAGGAATATCCCTTGTGAGGATTCTAATAGAATTATTGCCATCCCTTGACAAAAGGAGCTGAAACTAAAATTTTTCACTAACATCTCACTCTTTCTGCTCATATATATGTAAATAAAACCAATATCTAATGTAGGAGATTTCATAATTTCAGATGAGTTCCCGTCGTGTGGCTCAGTGGCTAATGAATCCGAATAGGAACCATGAGGTTGTGGGTTCGATCCATGGCCTCGCTCAGTGGGTTAAGGATCTGGCATTGCCATGAGCTGTGGTGTAGGTCACAGATGCGGCCTGGATCCCACGTTGCTGTGGCTGTGGCGTAGGCCCGCAGCTACAGCTCCGATTAGACCCTGAGCCTGGGAACCTCCATATGTCGCGAATATGGCCCTACAAGAGGCAAAAAGACAAAAAAAATAAAATAAAATAATTTCAGATGAAAAATCAGAAAACTTTTGGGAGGGCAGTGAACTTAAAATTTTTGTTTTCAACATAATTTTAGGAAGATAAAATAGAAATATATAGCCTGGGGATAAGAAGGCTAAATAAAAGTGTATACAGGCTAATTCTCTAGGATTTTATATTTTGAATTATTTTGAAAATATATAAATCAACAACAGTGCCTAGGAGATGACTCAACAAATTTTAATTATTACAGTAGTAGTAAATTTTTCCATAGCAGAAAGCAGCAGCTACAAATGTAATGTTAACTCACCTCTGAGATGCCTGATATTTAAAAATCCACTGAGCAGTGAAAACAGATGTGATGAAGCATTTACCTTGCAGGGACCTTCATGCCTTCATTGCAAGTTTCTACTCCTGCTCTATAAACAGGTCCAGTGTGATTGACTATCTAGTTTTAGGCATATAATAGGTTGGAAGAGTAGAAAGGAGTGTTTGTGTCAGGCATATCAATAGCAGCAGTAACTACCTGAAGAATTATGAAGAAAAGCAAATATATATTATCCCAAAATACAGCAGTCTAAACTTTAAAGTGTATAATGCAAATATGAAGATAGTGTAGCAATTTATGTTCACAAAAGTGTAACCAGAATTTTCAGCCTAAATTCTGGGTGTAATAAATAAGTCCAAATCTGCCTAATTTAAACTGAATAACAATTATTACAAGACTGTCTGGTAGTTCACAAAATGGACAGGAAAGCTAAAATAAATCAGGTTCAGAAAAAGGTTAGGAACTAGGATAGGTTTACACAAGATGTTTTAATTCCTCTGGGTGTTTAACTGATTTAATTGCTTCTCCTGTTTTTGAGTCACCAGAGTCCTGGTGGGCACAGTATGTATTGTCAGAAGATGGGAGTATCTGACCTTTTCAGTTTCTGTAGTGGGAAAGCACTGCTTCTGCCCAGATTCTCACAGTGATGGATTACCCCAAATAGAGAGGATGCTTGGATGCTGGCTTGCAGAAATGTATACCTGTCTATTGCAATTCTAAATCTTCAAGATTAATTAATTAATTGGGATTGTATATAAAGTTAAGAAAGGTTTTTAAAAAACTGAGGAAGGGAGTTCCTGTTGTGGCTTAGTGGTTAACGTGTCCAACTAGGAACCGTGAGGTTGCTGGTTCGATCCCTGGCATCGCTCAGTGGGTTAAGGATCCGGTGTTGCTGTGAGCTGTGGTGTAGGTCACAGACACAGCTTGGATCCCACGTTGCTGTGGCTATGGCGTAGGCCGGCAACTACAGCTCCGATTGGGCCCCTAGCCTGGGAACCTCCATATGCCATGGGTGCGGACCTAAACAAAAATCAAAATTAAAAAAAAAAGAATTTTTTTCTTGACCCAATCTCCCCCTTCAGCTACTACCCATATTTTCTTTGCTTACAGCAAAAGTCTTTTAAATAACTGTTGCACTATCTCCTATTTTTCTTTTATTTCTTGTTTGGGTGCAGGCATGGAATAAGCACACAGTCAATTTAATAATTGTGGTTAAGCCATGTGAGTAAGAAGAGATGGCGGAACAAGGGAGTTAAGATTCAATTCAGGAGTGTAATTTAAGCTGCTTAAGGAGAAAAGTAATTACAAGGGGAGAGAGATGTGAAAAGGTGGTGGTAAATGGACAAAAGTTCCCTGTGAGGGCTCAAAGGATCATTGGAGATGGAATCATAGGGTTAGGGAGCTGGAGAGAAGGGTTAGTGGTTAGGTGATGGGGTGTTTGAGATGAGAGAAGAGTCTTGAGTTATTGGTAATGACAAGCTCAATTTTATGACCATAGTTGTGGCTAAGGCAGAAGTGAAGGAAAAAAATGACCAAAAAGCCTTTGAAGTTCAGCCAGTGAACTGGAAGCCAAGACACTATTATATCATCTCTGTAAGTACTGAAATCACCAACAAATGTAACTGGAGTAGTATTGTAGAGAGTGAGAGTGAGATGGGAACTAAGTTCCTAAAGAATCGGGAAGGAATTGAGTGAAGTATGGCGTATAACTGTACCTAGGTAGTAGATGGCGTGGCTGATGACATGTTTTTAATAGAGCAGATAGGGAGAAAGGAAACTGTTCCACCTCCAGGCCCAGCAGTATCAAGAGATTTGGTAGATACAAAATCTGTAAAATTGACTTGTGATGATTTAAGCACACCTGTAATTGAAATAAAATCCATTAAGAGGAAAAAAAAAAAAAAAAAGATTTGGTAGAGGAGTTCCTGTAGTGGCTCAGTGCCTCCGACAAGCATCCATGAGGACACGGGTTCGATCCGGGGCCTCGCTCAGTGGGTTAAGGACCTGGCGTTGGCGTGAGCTGTGGTGTAGGTCGCAGATGTGGTCAGATCCCACGTTACTGTGGCTGTGGTGTAGGTTGGCAGATTCGACCCCCAGCCCGGGAACTGGGAACCTCCATATGCTGAGGGTGTGGCCCTGGGGGGCAGGGGGAGTTGTAGTAGAGAAAATTGAGGTAAGGTACCATTTGAGAGGGCTGCAGGGGAAACTCATCAGAAGTCACAACCTCTAATTCTGACAAGTGAAGGTTAGAGGGCCAAGTATTTTCATAAATTGATACTTACTTTTCTTAAGCCATAGTCTCAATTTATAGACACCTGAATTTGTAAAAATTTCTGTGGAGTTTTTGCCATGGTGCATTGGGATTGACTATGTCTGCAGTGACAGGGATGTGGGTTCAGTCCCAGGCCCAGTGCAGTGGGTTAAGGATCTGGTGTTGCTCCAGCTGTGGTGTAAGTTGCAATTCCAGCTCGTATTCGAACCCTGGTCTGGGAATGCCGTATGCCATGGGGTGTCCAAAAAAAGAAAAAAAACATTTTTTTTCTATCAGAAAAACAGCCATGAAACACAAAGTGAAATGCAGTTTCATGTTTGGAAGATAGTGGAAGTGGCAAAGGGACTATTTTAAAGAGACCAGTCATTTTGTGTGGTTGTCATAGCAGAATTTAGACCTAGTATTGACAGATCTTTTGATTTTTTTTTCAAGAGAAGCTGAAACTGGATTTTTGTGTGAAAAAGTCGTTTAAAAAAAATACTCTGCATGCCAAACATGTCAGAGATTGCATTTAGCCACTGTTGCAATTTTATGAACTCCTGACTTTTAAATAGAAACTACTATAGTGTATATTTTATAAGTAAGTTGGAGTCAAAGTCCACGACCGCAAACTGGCTGCCTTGTTGGGCCCCATTCAGTCTGCAGGTGTAAAGAGTGACTCTCCAGAAGCTGATCATCAGGCAGCTCTTAAGTTAGCTTGCAATTTAGGAGTTGCTTAATTGATTGCTTCACAGATAGATGGTATCTTGCCCCATTTTTTTAGCTTTCAATTTTAACCCTGATAATGGAATTCCTTTGAAGAGAAACATACTTAACCTTTTATGGCCTGAACTTTTAATAAAAAGTAAACCTTATATAATAAAAGGAAGCTTCTGGGAGTTCTCATTGTGACTCAGCGGGTTAAGAACATGACTAGAATCCATGAAGATGTGGGTCTGATCCCTGGCCTTGCTCCGTGGGTAAAGGATCTGGCATTGCCGTAAACTGCAGCATAGGTTGCAGATGCAACTTGGATCCTGCATTGCTATGGCTGTGGCGTAGGCCGGCAGTTGCAGCTCTGATGATCGACCCCTAGCCTAGGAACTTCCAAATGCTGCAGGTGTGGCCCTAAAGAGAAAAAAAAAAGAATGAAAGAAAACTTCTAGTAGAGGAAAACTTAAAAGCTATTTAATTCCTAAACAAATTTTAAAATTATAAAATATTTAATGTTTCTTAAAAATCTTCACTTTAGCCTTTTTTTTTTTTTTTTTTTTTAATGTCTGCATCCATGGCATATGGAAGTTCCTGGGCTAGGGACTGAATCGAAGTTGCAGCTACGACCTATACTGCAGCAGTGGCAATGCCAGATCCTTTAACCCAATGTCCTGGGCCAGGGATTGAGCCTGTGCCTCCACAGCAGTCCGACTGTAGTCAGGATTCCTAACCCACTGCAGCACAGCAGGAACGCCTCCCTTTACTCTTAATGAAGATCAGGATTTTTTTGTATTGAAACAGAAGGCTAAAAATGGTATTTGGTTGTATTTAACCTTGGAAGGGCAGTAAAGCCTTTTAGACTTGGTTTCTTATCTGCAAAATGGAGATGCCCTACCTACTTTGTAAAGGAGCTGTTTTTTCACAAAGGAGAATGTGAAAAGCTTACACTTTGACTTTGTATGGGTGCTTTGTTTTATTATATTCTGTTAAAGAATGTCAGCTTGCCTAAAGCTAGTGAGATTGTCTATTTAGAGAAAACATTTTAGGTTAGAATGTATTTAAAATTTAGGAATCCCCTTGAATATGAGTAGATGTATAATCTACTTCTAAAGGCAACTTTCCTAGTGGAAGATGATACTGCTGATGGTATCACTGCGTGAGGTAGTGGCTGAAAAGTATCTTCTCTCCAGTTCTGTTAAGCATAACTGGTTGTGCTTTGGTTAAAAATCTTGTGCATTCAGGTGACACATGATACATACATTCTTGGTGCTGCCATCACCTTTCCTTCCCATCTTACACTGTACCCAGTTTCTTTTTCATCAAAGCAACAATTATCACTTGAGATTTATATTTAATGTACTGAGTCTTTTCTAGCAGCATTTAATACACACTTAAAAGAACAAGTCTTAACTGAGAAACACAGGATACCTCATTTTCACAGTAATTTTTTTTTTAAGTCCCAATGATGAAAACTTTAAGGCAACTTCCTCAAAGGAGGATAACATCAACAATTCCAGTGCAGCCAGGGAGTTGAATACTAGATGATAAAATCTGTCACAGCCAGCTTGACCGTCCTGTAACTTGATCTGAGTCTTTTGGAATAGTTATTCCTTTTTATTAGTTGTATTGTTGTTATACAGCCATGGAAGGAAAAAGCTGAACACCAAAACCATCAGCAGTATACCTAAAAGGCAAAACAAAAACACAGTAAAAACAATTTCTAAGAAAGTTCATAATCACTTAAATCATATAATTTAAGATTATATACAATTATATACGTAGAGATTTGTAGTTATGTTTAAAAGAATTAGCTACATCACTTCTATATGAAACATGTAAATATTTTAAAGTCTAATTAATATTCTCACATTTTTCTTCAAGCATGAATCCTTAAAAACAGTCTGTACTTGGAAAAAGCAGTAGGATCTAAACAGTGACTTCAAAGGATAAAATAGATACGGAGTTCTAGTTCTGGTTCCATTACTGACTTAGTGAATGAGAAACGTTGGGTCTCCATTGTAATCTCAACAATTAATAGCTTTAAGATTCAAATTTTTTTGAAGTTCCCTGGTGGCTTAGTGGGTTAAGGATCCAGCATTGTCACTGCTATTGCTTGGATCACTGCTGTGGCCTGGGTACAATCCCCAGCCTGGGAATTCCACATGCCGTACGCATGTTGATAAAAAAAAAAAGAGATTTAGGAGTTCCCGTTGTGGTACAGCTGAAACGAATCCTACTAGGAACCATGAGGTTTCAGGTTCAATCCTTGGCCTCACTTAGTGGGTTGAGGATCCGCATTGCCGTGAGCTGTGGTGTAGGTCACAGATGCGGCTCTGATCCTACATTGCTGTAGCTGCGGCGTAGGTGGACTGCAGTAGCTCCTATTTGACCCCTAGCCTGGGAACCTCCAAATGCCTTGGTTGTGGCCCTAAAAAGCAAAAACTTTTAAAAAACTCAGACCCAAGCTGCGTAACTATGATTTAAAGTTTTTCAGTGGGAAATAGAGTCAGAGGAGGCTTAGCCACTGAACTCAAATCACTGCCTAAAAGGCAAGTCTGCAGTGGTTAATGTTTTTATCTTAAGGTAAATAGGCTTAAAGTTCTAAGTGAATTTCTAAGTGAATTTAAATTCAGATTAAGAATGAGTTTTTGTCATATGAAGATTTGATAGTGTACTCCAAACAGGAGTAAATCTAAGGTCTAACTAGCATTTGTATAACAACCTATTTTTGAAAGATGAGTCTGTTTTGTAACCAAAGGCTAGATTAAAAAAAAGGTCGGGAACAATCTGTATGTTGGCTAATTCACAAAATGTGCCATTTTCTTTTTAAAGTCACAGCTAGAAAATAAGTCATTACATTTAAAACTTTAAAAATGGAATTGCAGTTTCATAGAAGCAAATAGAATTAGCTACTTTTCATTGTATGAAATGTGTAAGGTAGAGAACGAATTTTACATTCATTCCTATAGTCACATTTCTAAAATTTTATTAATTTGGAGAATATGGCAGGACCCATTAAAGGAATAATTATCTCTGCTGTGAAGAGAAGAAAGAACAAAGACTATGGCTTTCAAGAACAGTTTGCTTGCGGAGTTCCCGTTGTGGCTCATTGGTTAACGAATCCAACTAGGAACCATGAGGTTGCATGTTCGATCCCTGGCCTTGGTCAGTGGGTTAGGGATCCAGCGTTGCTGTGAGCTGTGGTGTAGGTTACAGACGCGACTCGGACCCCACGTTGCTGTGGCTGTGGCGAAGGCCGGCAGCTACAGCTCCTGTTAGACCCCTAGCCTGGGAACCTCCATATGCCGCGGGTGTGGCCCTGATAAGGCAAAAAGACCAAAAAAAAAAAAAAAAGTTTGCTTCGGAGTTCCCATCATGGATGGCTCAGCGGAAACGAATCCGACTGGGCACCATGAGCTTGAGGGTTCAATCCCTGGCCTTGCTCATGGGTTAAGGATCCAGCGTTGCCGTGAGCTGTGGTGTAGGTTGCAGACGCGGCTCTGATCCTTTGTTGCTGTGGCTCTGGCGTAGGCTGGTAGCTGTAGCTCCGACTAGACCCCTAGCCTGGGAACCTCCATATGCCGCAGGTGTGGCCCTAAAAAGAAAAAAAACTTCTTTAAAGAAGTTACTGTAAAAAACTAGTCATCTACGGAGCTGAAAAAAAGCTACTATTATTAGCATTTTAAAATACAGGTTTACATGATATTTTTCATGTTTAGGCCTATAGATATTACTGAGCATACAGGTACTAAATGTGAGATAAAGGAATGGAAGTTGAATGGGAGGAATGGTCACAGGCTATTTAAACTTGTTATGTCAATGTACCCTCCTATATGTACCTCCAACCCAACCCACCTCCCTTTTCTTCAACAGAAATGAGCAACAAGAAACAAAATGCTAACTGGAGAAAAATAATAGGCCAGCCATTCTCATATCCATTTATAGTTATGAACAATAGTCAGGCCTTCAAACAGATGACTAAAGAAAATCAAGAAATGCTGGTAACATATATAAGGAAATGGATATTATCATTACAATTATTTTATAACTTTTTTGTGTTGACCTATCTAAAAAGAGGATCTTTTCTTATCTGACCTAGATGGAAAAAGCAGGAAAGCAGCTTGTGGAAAATTTAAAAACTATACTTATTATAGTTTTGTGTTTTTTTTCATGAGATGCCCTTCTGCAAAAAAATGAGTCAAATGAACTAAACAGTATTTTATCTGGAGCTCACAAATTTGAAAAAACAAATTCCTTTAGCCAATAAAAGATTTTTTAATGGAAATAACCACTTTGTTTTTTTTGCCCTCCTGAGGGCTTCTTAAAGTGATACCGTATATCAAACTAGATATCTTGTTATCTATTAACTAGATAATTTTGTTCATTTGAAGATAAAAGCAGTTTTTGTTTGTTTGTTTGCTTTTCCAGGCTGCACCCACGGCATATGGAAGTTCCCAGGCTAGGGAGCAGATTGGAGCTACAGCTGCCAGCCTACCCCACAGCCACAGCAATGCTGGATTGGAGCTATGTCTGTGACGTACACAACAGTTTATGGCAATGCCAGATCCTTAACCCACTGAGCAAGGCTAGGGATTGAACCTGCATCCTCATGGATACTAGTTGGATTCGTTTCCGTTGCACACAATGGGAACTCCCTAAAAACAGTTTTAAAAGCTATTGCACAAAATAAAATGTTATTTCAGGCATAACATTTCATACTTTTTTCATTTTTTTGTTCCATATCATATTTTAAAATATTCTAATATTTTAATCATATTAAATAAAAATATGCTTACCTAAAGAAGGAGCCATCCAATATACTATAAAAAATTGAAGGAATGCTTCATCAAAACACTTGAAATGTAGTGAAAGTGCCAAAGCTGGATTAAATACAGCTCCGGTTAGACTTCCTCCTGTAATACATTTTAAGCAGAATGATACCAAACCATATGTTTTACATTTTCTTATAAATGGAAATATAGGAGTTATTAAATATAACTATTTTGTTTTAGGTATTTAAGTACTATTATTCTATTATCTTCCTTTGTGGAATCACCTAGCATATTAAAGAGTATAAAAATAGTTTACAGATTATAATATGCCAGGTACAAAAATGAGTAGAGGCTCAGCAGTAACGAACCTGACTAATATCCATGAGGATACGGGCTCAATCCCTGGCCTTGCTCAGTGAGTTAAGGATCCAGTGTTGCCATGAGCTGTGGTGCAGGTTGCAGATGTGGCTTGAATCCTGCAATACTGTGGCGTAGGCCGGTGGCTGTAGCTCTGATTCAACCCCTAGCCTGGGAGCTTCCATATGCTTTGGGTGCATAAAAAGTAAAAAAAAAAAAAATTATAATCCAATACTTTCCAATAGTATATTATGAAATTCACATCAAAAGTTAACTTTCTCGGAGTTCCTTTTGTGGCGCGGAGGAAACGAATCTGACTAGGAACCATGAGGATGCAGGTTTGATCCCTGGCCTCATTCAGTGGGTTAAAGATCCTGCATTGCTGTTGTGTAGGTTGCAGATGTCAGTGGGTTAAAGATCCTGCATTGCTGTGGCATAGGTCGCAGATGCAGCTTTGGATCTGGTGTTGCTGTGGCTGTGGGATAGGCTGGGAATTTGACCACCTAGCCTGGGAATCTCCATATGCTGTAGGTGGGGCCCTAAAAAGCAAAATAAATTTAAAAAATGAAAAAAATAATGGGGAGTTATCCAGAGAAATCCATGACTTGAAAAGAAGTGTGTACGCCAGTGTTCACTGCAGCACTGTATACAATAGCCAAGACATGGAAACAACCTAAATGTCCATCAACAAAGGAGTGGATAAAGAATGTGGTGTATATACACAATGGAATATTACTCAGCCATTAAAAGGAAAGAAATAACAGCATTTGCAACAACATGGATGGACCTAGAAATTACCATGCTAAGTGGAGTCAGACAATGTGACACCAACATCAAATGTTATCACTTACATGTGGAATCTAAAAGGACACAATGAACTTCTTTGCAGAACAGATATTGACTCACAGCCTTTGAAAACTTACTGTTTCCAAATGAGACAGGTTGGGGGTGTGGAGGGGTGCACTGAGGGTTTGGGATGAAAATGCTATAAAATTTGGTTGTGATGATTGTTGTACAACTATAAATGCAATAAAATTCATTGAGTAATTAAAAAAAATAATGGGGAGCAATATGGCTTTAGTGCAGCACCCTCCAAAGTTCTCTTTTCTTCTGCTGTGCACTCCCAGACAAAAAGGATTCCGTTAAAATTAGAAAATCTGTTTAATCCAGTGTTGGTCAAATTTAATTGGCAACAGAATCCGTACACAACTTAAAATTTTAATTATGACAAAATATACATAACAAAATATGCCATTTTAACCATTATAAAGTGTATAGTCAATGGCATTGGTTACATTTACAATGTTGAACCATTACTACTTCCAAAACTCTTCCATCTCCTCAAACAGAAACTCTGTACCTATTTTTTGCTTTTTAGGGCTGCACCCGCGGCATATGGAGCTTCCCAGGCTACGGGTCAAATTGGAACTGTAGCTGCCGGCCACAGCCACAGCAACAAAGGATCCAAGCCGTGTCTGTGGCCTACACTACAGCTCATGGCAATGCCGGATCATTAACCCACTGAGCAAGGCCAGGGATCAAACCTGCATCCTCATGGTTACTGTTAGGGTTCATTAACCACTGAGCCTGACGTGAACTCCCAAGCAAGTTTTATTTTAATTTAAAAACAACTTTCTTGATAGGCCATTAAAAGTTAATTTATAACTCAAGACGAATTATTAAGGAAATAAGGGATTTTAAGTAATTTGGTAGAAAAAGAACTAGGAAATAGAACTACAAAATTTCTACTTCCCACTCTTAACTGCTAACCCATCAGGCAGTCTATGCTTTAAATTGGAAAGAACTTTAAAACCCAGGGTCACTTTTCAGTGAGAGTTTCAGAAAGGCTTATACCACATTGGCAAGAAGTAGCTGATATTATCTTTCCTCTCTACCATTAAAACAACTCCTTTGTAGGATATTTGAACCCTTGGCAGTATTTCACATGATCTCAGTTTCAACAGAGAATTACCTTTCTCTGGGTGTTAAAGCACTGGATGGAGGATCTATAGTTTAATTTTTATCAGCAAAGAATGGGCTCCAAAGTGGTTAGGATACCGGATATATCAATATTGACAAAGGCATAGGGATTTCAAATATATCTTGGCAAAGAACTTAAGAGCTTCAAATCATAGAGGCTACAGACGTGCTGAGTGTTTTGTGAGGATAACAAACCTGCATAGACCAAAAAGGTGATGAGTGCTGACAGCAGGTGGATACGAAGCTGAGTTCGGACTTCCTGGAAGTGCATCAAAGCGCTGTGGAAGATAAAGGAGCAGATGGCCTCTATGATGACAGCTTTGGGCAAGTCCACTTGGATGGGATCCCTGCAAGCGAAGCTCCTGTCCCTGACGTGATACTTGGTCAGCTCCAGACTCCACAGGGCACCCATGCAGTACCTGCTGCCCAGGGCACCAATCAGTTGGGCCAACAGCCTCATTCCACCCATCTCAGCGGACATACGCCCCAGCAACATTTGCATCATCACTCCGCACGGGTTGCAGGAGGTTCCCACCAGAGTCAGGCTATGCACCAAGGAGAAGAAGTAGATTAGCATCAGCGGCCAGGTGGGGTGCCGGGGTTCCTGCTCGCTCAGCAGTTGCAGTTCATGGGTACAGAAACAGAGTTGGAAGGTGGCCAGAAACTCCAAGACGAAAGCGTGGGCCATGGGTCTGTTCAGCTGCTGCTGGGTGACCACGCGGGCCAGCCCCATGAACAGCACGATCGACAGCATCAGCCCCAGCGAGGTGCAGGTGTCCTGCATCTCAGGCCAGAGCCCCCGTAGCGCGGTCATGGCTGGCTCCCCGCCGGACCCAGCCGCCTGCTCTTGGCTCGGCAGGAGGCGGTCCAAGGGCCGGAGTCCGAGGTCCTCAGCCCCGCCCCTCCTCACGCCCCTCGGGGCGGGCCGACACTAGACCAGCAGGAGGCCCCAGGGGCGTCTGGCTGAAGGCGTCATCCCTCCCTCCCCGGCTCTGTGCTAGGCTGTTGTTACCAGAGCCGAGGAGGAGGGGAGGCGAGGGGCGGCAAGGAAAGCTCTGCGAGGGCACTGGTCGAGGGAGCCAACGGTCAGCAGGAGCTGGACAGGCACACACCCTCGCTGCCCTGAGGGACTGGAAGCCCGCGCGGGTGGGGCCGGGGCCGGAGGGACGGCGCGCGCCCGGGGGCCAGTGCGCATGCGTGCGGCCGCCCTGCGCCGGAGCGGAGAGGCTTGACTGGGGACCCCGGGACTCGGGAGGACGCTCGGCTCACCGTCAGCCAGCGCAGAGCGGGCAGGCTCGAGTCCGCTGCGCTTTAACAGGTGCTTTGAGGAACGAATCCTTGGGGATTTTCCTTCCCTGTCCCTCAAACTGTAAAACTATCAAGGTGGAAAGACCCCTAAAGATCATTTCGGCCAACCAACTCGTTTTTAATTTATGGGGCAACTGAGAAGACGGGAAGTGACGGAGGTGCAGCGGGGAGGCCAGGGGTGGGGGAGAGGTGGGGTTGGGCAGGCGGTGCTTTAACCCGAGTAAACTTCAGAGCGCACCGGGTTTTGGCTTGTGTGGAGAAGGGCCTGCTGCTGCATCTCCTGAGCCTTAGTTTCTTTCACCTGCCACCTGCCTGTAACTTTTTTCTCATAGATGAGGGTTGTACGACCCTCCTTACCGATTTGTTTTAAAAAGCATGAAAGGCACTTTGCACAGACTAGCAGACAGGAAGTGCTGGGTAAGTGCTAGCTTCGAGTTGAAAGGGCAGGTGTTGCCACCCCTCCCAACAGCTCGCCCGCCTGGGGTGGCCCATTGTCTGTGCAGCGTGGGGAGAAGATTTGGGATTCCTCACTTCTAGCGCAGTTTTGTGCTAATGGGATATGGGTTGTGGCTTAGCGCGAGTGTTGCAGGGTGCCGAACAGAAATGCAGAAGCAGTTTGGGGAGAAGGAGGAAAAAAATAGTTTTATTGCTTTGCTCGTCAAGGGAGGCCACAGCAGACTAATGCCCTAAAAACTGTGCGCTCCTTTGGGAGAGATTAGGAAGTGGTTTAATAAATTCGGGAGTTGAAAACAGGGCCACAGATGAGAATCAGTCTAGATGCAAGCTTTCATTCTTCTTCAGGGTTGGTGTTCGGTGGCCCCAGGACTGGTTCTGGTGGTCCTTCTTTCCTGGTTCTCCTTGGGGGCTTTAGTTCTGCAAAGGTATTGTTAGGTGTATTCCTGCTAGAGGAACTGGGACCCTGCCCCAAGGCTGCACTGCTGTTTCTAGGCTGTTCCTCCCTGGTGTCTGCAAACCCTTCTTTCCCTGATTAGCAGCTGTCTGAACTTGCCCTACCGAACTCTAGGAAAGTCATGTTATGGAGGCTGAAGCTTATCCCCTAAAAACAAGAAATGGGGGGGGGGGGAGTTCCCTTCATGGCTCAGTGGTTAACAAATCCGACTAGGAACCATGAGGTTGCGGGTTCCATCCCTGAACTTGCTCAGTGGGTTAATGATCTGGGGTTGCCGTGAGCTGTGATGTAGGCTGCAGACGCGGCTCGGATCTGGTGTTGCTGTGGCCATGGCGTAGGCTGGCAGCTGACGCTCTGATCAACCCCTAGCCTGGGAGCCTCCATATGCTGCGGATGTGGCCCTAAAAAGCAAAAAAAAAAAAACAAAAACAAAAGCGGGGGTGGTACAGAAAGGCCTAAACCCAGGGGCCCCACAGGGTCCTACCTGGTTTCAGGGAGTCAGGGGTCCAATGCCACAATACTCTCCAGCCTTAGTCCTGCCTCTACCAGGCTATGGTTGAGCACAAGTCCACATTTCTTAGGGCTGGATAGACGGGAAGGAGGAACAAAAATGAGAGGGATAATTTGCCTGAGCTTCAAGTGATAGAGCACTTGGAAGGTGTTCTTGCTGATTCTTCTCAGCTTTCCTCCACAGTGTCCATTTATCCTTTCATAATTAATGAAAGTTCTCTTTAAAATGTCCAAGTTTTCTGTAGTGCCAGTAGACATTCTCTGAATTAAAAAAAAAGAAAAAGAATTCTTTCAAAAACCACACAATCTATGTAGGGAGATGAAATCCTTTCCTTTTTTCTGTGTTGGTGCCTGACGGAGAAAGAATTTAGAGTAAATTGAAACTACGTCTTGAGAGTTCCTCTGTGGCTCAGCAGGTTAAAGATCCAGAGTTGTCACAGCAGTGGCTGGGGCTGCTTCTGTGGCAAGGATTCGATTCCGGCTTGGGAACTTCCAAATGCTATGGGCGGGGCCAGAACATACCAAAACAAAATTATATCTTGGTCTCACTGCTGCTGCAAGAGGTTACTTTTAAATCACTCCTCTGAGGTTCACCCATTCTTTGCTCCTCTTTACTAGAAGTCTCTTGAGGATTAGTTAAGTGTGAATATATTTGTTTACTGCTTTGCTGATAATTTGACTAGCAAGAGCCATGTAGGAAACTAGTCTTGGAAGCTTTGATTAGAAATTTTAATAACATAATATGCATTGTCATTAAATGAACTCTGGGCATTGTTTCAATGAAAGAACAAGACCAAAATAAATCAAGTTAATTACTTGTGATTTAGTATTTCACATAATATAAATTAATCTCTTTTTCAGAAACAAGAAATCACTAATTACTTCAACCTATTTCCTTCAGCATAAATATTTGTTGGCATGAGTGACAGAGCTGCATCTTGCAAACCCAGATCTCAAAATTCCGGTCCTAAGACCAATGTCTTCATGAGGAAGAACAGTTATTAAGGGGTTGGGAAAAGTAGAAGAGTATGGCTTTTCCTGCAGCTGTGACCCCATTTTAACTACTTTGCTTCTAGACATTCCAGAGATATCCTATTTCTGACTGGCAGGAAGTACACAATACTAGGTTTGGTAAAAACACTGGGTTTAACATTTGAAAGTTTGCCTCTCACTCTGCACATACTGTGAAACTTGGAGGAAATCATTAAATTAAACTTCTCTGAGTTTCAATTTCCTCTTCGTGATAGTAGTCAGTAACTATCTTAGGGTTTTGTTGGGAAGATTTTTTTTTTAAGGCTGACCCATGGCATATGGAAGTTCCCAGGCCAGGGACTGAATCCAGGTTGCAGCTATGACCTATGCAGTAACTGCTGCAGTGCTGGATCTTTTAACCCACTGTGCCAGGCTGGGGATCGAATCCACGCCTCTGTAGCCACCTGACCTGCTGTGGTTGGGTTCTAAACCCGCTGTACCACAGCAGGAACTCTGTTGTGAAATTGCATGAGACAATGCAGATGAAGTGCTTTGTAAAGAGCTATTACATTTTTTTTTTTTTGGTCTTTTTGCCTTTTCTAGGCCGCACCTGCGGCATATGGAGGTTCCCAGGCTAGGGGTCTAACAGGAGCTGTAGCCGCCGGCCTACGCCACAGCCACAGCAAGGCAGGATCTGAGCCGCGTCTGCAACCTACACCACAGCTCACAGCAACGCTGGATCCTTAACCCACTTAGCGGCGCCAGGGATCGAACATGCAACCTCAGGGTTCCTAGTCGGATTCGTTAACCACTGAGCCACAACGAGAACTCCCAAGAGCTATTACAATTTTTAAAAATTGAGATATAATTCACATACCATAAAATTTACCCTTTAAAAGTATACAGTTTAGTGGCTTTAAAACCAAAATGATTCAAAGCAGATAAAACCCAGATTGGGACTTGAACCCTCAGTTTTTTTAATTAAAACCACTCACTTGGTGTCTGGACTTACTGAGGCTCAGGTTCTTTGTGTTTCATCACCGAAGTAATTCAGCAAGAGACAAAGTGATAGGCAAAAAATAGATTTATTAAGATAAGATGCGGATTCCCATTGTGGCTCAGTGGTTAACGAATCCGATTAAGAACCATGAGGTTGCAGGTTCAATCCCTGGCCTCGCTTAGTGGGTTAAGGATCCGGCGTTGCCGTGAGCTGTGGTGTAGGTTGCAGACATGGCTCGGGTCCAGCGTTGCTGTGGCTGTGGTGTAGGTCGGTGGCTACAGCTCCGATTGGAACCCTAGCCTGGAAACCTCCATGTGATGTGAGTGTGGCCCTAGAAAAGGCAAAAAAAGACCAAAAAAAAAAGGAAAGATGCTTGTGAGAGATTCAAGTAGGCAGGCTTTGCCTTGAGGGTTAGGTGGGCTACATTTTTATCATCCAAGGAAAGCGGGGAGTGAGAAAAGACCACTGTCTTCCTCATTCTTCAGATTCACATCACTAGCTCCTACTTCATAGAGGGTAAGAGAGTATTTGACCCTATGAGGTCAAACTAGGACTGTCCTCGTGCTTATTCAGATCAGCAAAAGGGTGGTAGCTTATGCTGAAATATTTTGAGTCATCTCAGCTGTCTGTAGAATGAGGGTGTCCTACTTTGGAATGTCATCTTTCCCTTAAATTCCCGTTCTTGGCCCTAAGGATCATTATCTTGCTGGACTTGAATGCAGGCCTCATTTTATCTTTCACTTAATGACCTAAGGCATTCCTGTTGCCTTTACGTAGGGTTATATAGTTAAGCAAGGCTGCTTTGTTCCTCAAAGTTCTGATGGCTTTCTTGAGCCACTGTTAACTCAGAGTGGTCTCCCAGAATTCCCTCCTCTCTATCCATGGTCCCCTACTGGGACTTCTACAACTGCTTGTGTAACTATCCTACTCTATTCCTATCAGTCTTATTTGTTCACACAGTTGTGTAACTATCACAATTTACTTATTTTGAGTGGTGATTCTTAGAAGTGAAGTCCTGAGTTTATAATGTGATTCTATAATCTTTGGCGTGAATTTTTAAAATGTGATCATATGAAACAGTTGTCTTATAAACACTGCTTTCTCTATGGAGAAGAATCCCAAAACGTAACTCTAGTGAGTTCCCAAGATAGCAATCGATGGACCCTACAATGGAAGGTAATTTTCCAGTGCTCTGTTACATATAATCAAATTTTTGTGAAGTCTTTTTGCTCTCAATGATATGCTGTCAAAGGTAGTCTCTTCCTGTTAATTCTAATTTTTGTTAAAAAAAATTTGTTGGGGCAGTTCCCGTCGTGGCTCAGTGGTTAACAAATCTGACTAGGAACCAGGAGGTTGTGGGGTTGATCCCTGGTCTCCCTCAGTCGGTTAAGGATCTGGCGCTGTAATCTCAGATCCCACGTAGCTGTGGCTGTGGCGTAGGCTGGAGGCTACAGCTCCTAATAGACCCTTAGCCTGGGAACCTGCATATGCCGTGAGTCCAGCCCTAAAAAAAATAAAAAAGACAAAAAAAAATTTGTTGGGAATTCCCTGGTGGTTTAGTGTTTAGGACTCATAGCTTTCACTGCTTTGGCCCAGGTTCAATCCCTGACCTGGGCACAAGACACAGACTGCCTCAATAACCCAATCTTATAACAATATGTGGTATTTATTGAGCACTACCGTGTGCCAAACATTGGATATTATTAACTTCATTTTACATAGGTCCAGAAAAGATTAAACAAACAAACAAAAAAAAAAAAAATAGAGGAGTTCCCTTGGTGGCACAGTGGATTAAGGATCAACTGTTGCAGCTCAGATCACTGTGGAGGTACATGTTCAATCCTCGGCCCAGCATAGTGGGTTAAAGGACCCAGTGTTACTGTAGCTGCAGCCTAGGATTCAATCCCTGGCCCAGGAACTTCCATATGCTGTGGTTGTGGCAATAAAAAATTTTTTTTAGAAAAATAGAGAAGCATTTCCCTTTGTGACTCGGTGGGTTAAGAACCTGACATAATATCTATGAGGATGAAGGTTCAGTCATGCCTGGCCTCACTCAGTGGGTTAAGAATCTCACGTCACCACAAGCTGTAGGTTGCAGATGGGCTTGGACCCTGAGTTGCTGAGGCTGTGGTGTTGGCCTGCACCTGTAACTCTGATTCAGCCCCTAGCCCAGGAACTTTCATGTGCCACAGGTGTGGTCCTAAAACGAAAAATAAAATTAAAAAAAAAATAGAGAAAATATCATCTAATATGGTAGAAGAAGAAGAGAGCAGGTCAACTATTGTAAGGCATCACCAATACTTTAAATTCAGGCTGATTGAATCAGCATATAATAAATAAGATCAGATGTTTACAGAGGTTGGCTTGTTTGAAAAAGCCATCTAGAGTCATTATCCTTTAGCTCTGATTTCATGCTGTTTACCAATTTGACTTCCTTTTTTTTTTTTTTTTGCTTTTTATGGCCACACCCGAGGCATATAGAGGTTCCCAGGTCAAATCAGAGCCGCAGATCCTGGCCTACACCACAGCCACAGCAACACTGGATTCCCCGACCCACTGTAGGCCAGGGATCGAATTTCAGGGATACTGGATTCGTTTCTGCTGCACCACAACAGGAACTCCCTCTCATATTTCTTTGTTTTGTCTTTTTAGGACTGCACCTGCAGCATATGGAAGTTCCCAGTCTAGGGGTCTAATCAGAGCTAGAACTGCCAGACTACCCAACAGCCATAAAACCTTACTATATGCAAGTTTTAAAGTAATTTAGGAGATTGGAAGATCCTGAGATGGAATAAAAAATGAGACAAAATAGGAGTTCCCATCATGGCTCAGCGGAAACTAATCTGACTAGTATCCATGAGGACACAGGTTCAATCCCTGACTTCGCTCAGTGTGTTAAGGATCCGGCGTTGCCATGAGCTATGGTGTAGGTTGCAGATGTGACTCAGATCCCACGTTGCTGTGGCTGTGGCATCGGCCGGCGGCTACATCTCCGATTCAACCCCTAGCCTGGGAATCTCCATATGCTGTGGGTGAAGCCACCTCCCCCCATAAAAAGACAAAAAAAAGAGACAAAATAATCTAACTATATTATAAATCTATGAAACAACTTCACTGAGGAGGGTGGGAGAAAGGGTACTGACCTAAGTAACTTTGGAAATGAGTGGAGTCTAGGAAATCAAATGTGAAAGGAACTGTACTCTAGTTGAAAAAGTGGTGACCACATCAGGGTATTAAGAATTCTGAATTCAATACGTAGAGACTGGAACTGAACAATTAAGTAGATGGATGTGGGTTGTGGAGAGGTAGATTTCTCACTGTCGGAGTGGGAGTTTACAGACAGTTGAGGAGAAGAGGCTAGACAGATCCATGCGGTAATGAATTACAGTTGGAGATTAATATAGATAGAAATGATTCCATTCAGAATATTTACAGGTATGTATATATTGTGTGGGTTAGTATGCACACCTGCATTTCTTTACTCTGTGGACTGGGGGGCCTAGAAGCTGGAACACCCCAACAGCAATGAGTGCACCTAGTGCCCAGATCTTTGTTTCTAATTCCATTGTTTTCCTTTTTTTTTTCTTTTTTGACCGTTGCTCGGCATATGGAGTTCCCCAGGCCAAGAATCAAATCTGAGCCATAGTTGTGACCTAAGCCACGCTACTGCAACTCCGGATCCTTAACCTACTGTATCAGCCAGGGGATCAAACCTGCATCCTCCACGCTACCAAGACGCCTGCCAATTCCATTGCACCATGGTGGGAACTCCTCTAGTTCTATTCTTTAGTAAAAGGAGCCAGGGTTCCTTGGAGAAATGGCTGATTGAAGGACTGAGGGAGGAAATATGCAAGAACGTTTGCAGTGCCAGAATGCCTTGCAGTGCCAGAAAGTATGAAAGTCCTTGGAAAAAAAAAGATGGAGCTATGTCAAAAGAACACAGTGGACAACTGAAAGGGTGAAAGAGCTGGCCAAAGCTAGACCATTTAAGCAATATAATAAATAAAATAGTATTAGGTCATAACTGAAAGTATAAATTAAATATCCAAAAAGACATACTGATATACATAAATAAATAATTGAATAAATAAAAGGGAAAGAATATAAAAATCTCCAGTGCAGAGGAATTCCAAATAATTTATCTAGACACACTGCCTTTGAGGAGGCTGGGTATAGCTCCTCACTTGTTAAGTACGGGTTGTACATACTGACTTCCTTTTTTTTTTTTCCAGGATGGGTGGGGCTGTGCCTGCCTGTGTCATGCAGAAGTTCCTGGGCTAGGAATCAAACCTGAGTCACAGTAGTGACCTGAGTGACAGCAGTGATAATGCTGGATCCTTAACCTGCTGAGCCACCAGGGAACTCCTTGACTTCTTTTAAAAGAGAATAGTCTAGAAAGGTGGGGGTGGGGAAGGAGGAGAGGGCAGGATGGGAAAAAGAAACTTTGCAGGGGAGAAAGGTGATAAACATTACCTAAGTCAGGAGTTCCCATTGTGGCGCAGCGGAAATGAATCCAACTAGTAACCATGAGGTTGTGGGTTCGATCCCTGGCCTCAGTCAGTGGATTAAGGATCTGGCGTTGCTGTGAACTGTTGTGTAGGCCGCAGATGAGGCTCAGCTCCCTTTTTGCTGTGACTATGGCATAGGCTGGCGGCTACAGTTCCGATTAGACCCCTAGCCTGGGAACCTCTATATGCCGCAGGTGCGGCCCTAAAAAGCAAAAAAAAAAAAATGGAAAAAGAAATTACCGAAGTCAGATGATCAGTGTTGACCTCAACAGTGATGTCATGTCAATAGCATGTACCCTTGATATGATATAATGAGAATGGCATTTTACTTCTCTGATCTTGCGTCCCCAAACATAGAGCCACAGTCTAATCATGAGAATGGGAAAAATGTAAGACAAATCCCAGTTGAGGGACATTCTCTCTTGACAAGTACTCTTCAAAACTGTCAAGATCAGGAGTTCTTTTGTGGTATAGCAGGTTAAGGATTGGGCATTGTCACTGCAGTGGCTCAGATGGTCATTTCCAACCCTGGCCTGGGAGCTAATGTGTGCTGGAGTGCAGCCAAAACAAACAAAAACCTGTCAAGGTCATAAAAAATAAGAGGAGTCTGATAAACTGTCATAGCCAAGAGGTACTTATGATGACTAATGTACTATAGTATCTTGGAGGGAGTCCTGAGACAGCTAAAGGACAACAGGTAAAAATTAAGGAAATATGAATAAAATATGAACTTTAGCTAATATTAACATTAATATTGGCTCATTAATTATGACAGATATTCCATTTTCCCCCCCTAGGGCCACAGGTATGGCATATGGCGGTTCCCAGGCTTGGGGTCGAATCAGAGCTGCAGATGCTGGTCTATACCACAGCTTGTGGCAAAGCCAGATTCTTAACCCACCGAGTGAGGCCAGGGATTGAACTCGCGTCATCATGGATACTAGTTGGGTTCTTAACTTGTTGAGCCACAATGGGAACTCCCACAAGTCAGATTCTTAACCCACTGTCTCACGGCGGGAACTCTTGTATTTTTTTAAAAACAAAGTTTAAAACTAAATTAGTACAGGTATGACAGAAATCCCTTTCATTATACCTAATCTGTTAGAAATATAAACCTTAACCAGCTGGTTTTTCAACTTCCTTTTCTCTCTAATGTTGGGACTGTGGTTTGAACATATGCCTAATTTTCTAGTGTTGGATTTAACTGGACAAACCTGATTCTTACCAGGATTATAAACTCTTTGAATTCTAGTTGCGGGAACTGCCTCTTTCTGAATTTCACTCCACCTAACTTCCTATTCACTGTTCCCCTTCTGTTACTCAACTACCTATTTCATTTCTACTCAACTTCTCTTACAGTGTATATCATGACTGGCTCTTCCGTGTTAAAAGTGAGATTTGTGTTTTTCAGTAGAATTAATTTTTCCCTCATCTGTAGATGGTGAGCAGGCTCTAACTGGGTCTATCAGCACACTCTATCCTAGAGCAAGTCTTGCTCAATCAAGATTATGGACAGAGTGACTATTTCATAGGCTCTTATCACCATGGAGGCTCTATTCATTCAACAGGTATTTATTGAGAATCAGTTAGGTGCCAGCCAGTGTGCTAGCAATGAATAAATATACTCCCTTTACTCTTGGTGTTTGGCTGTTGAGGAAGAGAAGATAATATTAAAGAATGAATAAGTATTACGCATATTAAGTTAGAGAAATACTGTGCTATCATTCTTAAGTATACGGTTTTTAATCTTTTTTTTTTTTTTTGGTGAGTGGGTAATAGACCCCTTGAATTTTATTAATGTCATGGATACTTGTCCCAGAAAACAAACATTCTTCCAAAACTTGCCAGTAATCTGAAGTTATTCACCTCTCCTTTGAAGCTCTTTCATGAACTCTGGATTTAGAATTCCTATCCTAAATGATAAATGACAAATGAAAACAAGCAGAAATTCTTTTTTTTAATTAAAAATTTTTTATTTTAATTGCTCAGTGAATTTTATTACATTTATAGCTGTACAACGATCATTACAACCAAATTTTATAGCATTTCCATCCAAAACCCCCAGCACATCCCTCTACCCCCTAACCTGTCTCATTTGGAAACGGTAAGTTTTTCAGAGTCTGTGAGTCAGTATCTTTTCTGCAAAGTTCATTGATTGTGTCCTTTTTTTAGATTCCACATGTAAGTGATAACATTTGATGTTGGTGTCACATTGTCTGACTTCACTTGGCATGATAATTTCTAGATCCATCCATGTTGCTGCAAATGCCGTTATTTCTTTCCTTTTTGTGGCTGAGTAATATTCCATTGTGTATACATACCACATCTTCTTTATCCACTCCTTTGTCAATGGACATTTAGGTCGTTTCCATGTCTTGGCTATTGTATATAGTGCTGCAGTGAACAATGGAGTACATGTGTCTTTTCGAGTCATGGTTTCTCTGGATAGATGCCCAGGAGTGGGATTCCTGGATCAAATGGTAGTTCTGTTTTTAGTTTTTGTTTTTGTTTTTTTCTTTTTCCTTTTCTAGGGCCGCACCTGCGGCATATGGAGGTTCCCAAGCTAGGGGTCTAACAGGAGCTGTAGCTGCTGGCTTTCGCCACAGCCACAGCAACGCGGGATCCGAGCCGCATCTGCAACCTACACCACAGCTCACGGCAACGCCGGATCCTTAACCCACTGAGCAAGGCCAGGGATCGAACCCTCAACCTCAAGGTTCCTAGTCGGATTTGTTAACCACTGGGCCACGACGGTAACTCCTGTTTTTAGTTTTTTTGAGGAATCTCCATACTGTTTTCCACAGTCGTTGCACTGGTTTACATTCCCACCAACAGTGTAACAGGGTTTCCTTTTCTCCACACCCTCTCCAGCATGTATTGTTTGTAGGCTTTTTGATGATGGCCATTCTGACTAGTGTATGGTGGTACCTCATAGTAGTTTTGATTTGCATTTCTCTAATAGTGATATTGAACATCTTTTCTTGTGTTTTTTGGCCATCTGTATGTCTTCTTTGGCAAATTGTCTGTTTAGATCTTCTGCCCATTTTTTGATAGGGCTGTTTGTTTTTTTGGTATTGAGCTATAGGAGGTGTTTATCAAGTTTGGAGATTAATCCCTTAGATTGTTTTTTTGTTTGTTTGTTTTTTGGTCTTTGTCCTTTTATGGCTGCACCCATGGCGTGTGGAGGTTCCCAGGCTAGGGGTCTAATTGGAGCTACAGCTGCCGGCTTATGCTGCAGCTACAGCAACATCAGATCCAAGCCGCGTCTGTGGTCTACACCACGGCTCACGGCAATGCCGGATCTTTTTTTTTTTTTTTTGTCTTTTTGCCTTTATGTAGAGCCGCACCCACGGCATATGGAGGTTCCCAGGCTAGGGGTCTAACAGGAGCTGTAGCCGCCGGCCTTCGCCACAGCCACAGCAACGTGGGATCCAAGCTGCGTCTGCAACCTACACCACAGCTCATGGCAACGCCGGATCCTTAACCGACTGAGCAAGGCCAGGGATCGAACTTGCAACCTCACGGTTCTTAGTTGGATTCGTTAACCACTGAGCCACAAAGCGAACTCCAGATGATTTTTTTTCTTTTTTTTTACTTTTTAGGGCTGCCTCTGTGGCATATGGAAGTTCCCAGGCTAGGGGTTGAATCAGAGCTGTAGCTACTGCTCTACGCCACAGCCACAGCAACTCAGAATCCAAGCCACAGCTGCGAACTACACCACAGCTAATGGCAACATGGGATCCTTAACCCACTGAGCGAGGCCAGGGATCGCACCTGCATCCTCATGGATCCTCGTTGGGTTTGTTAACCACTGAGCCACGAAGGGAACTCCCAAAGAAGCAGAAATTCTAAGATAAATGGAGGGAAAGATAGACTCAATACTTAGGAGTGGCAGCAGCAGGAATAGAAAATGAACGTAAATAGCTTTATCTGACATGTGTTATCACCAACTAACATGTATAATAATTAATGTTTCTAGGAATAATCCACCACTGAAGGACCCAGTGCCCCACTAAGTGAACCTTGGCCTCACCCAGAAGAACACCTTAAGGAGCTACCAACTCATTCACCTTTGCTCTAGTACATGATAGGTGGTAAGAGGTATTACGAATTAAAAGAAGATAGGGTAAAGGTGATGGAAAGTTATTGGGGTTTCTTTCATGTGTTTGTCCTATTTTATTCTATTTTTATTTTTTATTTTTTTGCTTTTCAGGGCTGCACCTGTGGAATATGGAGGTTCCCTGGCTGGGGGTCCAATCAGAGATGCAGCTGCCAGCCTACACCACAGCCACAGCAACGTGGGGTCTGAGCTGCGTCTGCGACCTACACCACAGCTCACGGCAACGCCAGATCCTTAACCCACTGAGTGAGGCCAAGGATCGAACCCGCAACCCTATGGTTCCTAGTTGGATTCAATTCTGCTGCGCCACAATGGGAACTCCGTGTTATTTTATACATTTATACAGAATGTCAAGGAAGTTGTCTCTGATAAAGTGATACTTGAGCAGAAGTTTATAGAAGTAGGGAATTAAGTCATGTGAATATTCCATGACAGCCTTCCAGTCAAAGGGAGCAGCAAATGGGAGGAGGCCAGTGAAGAGAGCAGAGTGAGTAAGTGCGAGCATGATGGGGAATGAGTTCAGGAGGGAGTTGAGGTGGGGGTGTCAGTTCTCCTAGGGTTGGAGTGAAAGGATCGTAGGTAAGGGATAAGAGGAATCAGATGGTACCAGACTTAAGATCATAAAATGCTGTTTAGTCATAGGAAGATGGCTCCGTGAAACCCAATAGGGGATGTTTTGCTTTGAAATACCCACAACAGCACCAACGCTGAAATAGAAGGACTGTTAGCTGGATAACGTGTAGAGGCTTACCCATTCTGACCTAATGGTCAACTCATGGACGCTGTTTTGTGTGTGTGAGGGGGTGGGGATAGGGCGGAGCAGAAAGAACAGTGGGGAAAGTAAATAGAGAACAGAAGACTAGGATATCTTAAGTGGGAAGAGCTTAGAATTCAAGGAAAGGGAGAAAGACTAGCAAAGAAGCAAAGGAAGTGAAGAGCTAACATTTGCCTAATGGCTACAATTTGCCAGGATCTTCATATATATAAAAATAAACAGACGATTTATTTAGTGTGTGGTATAGTAAGGAAATCAGCAACCATCCCTTGTGTTTGGCAGACTCTCAAAGGCAGGCAGGGGAATGGGAAAGCTTTATAATGAAAAGAAGAAAGGGCTTTAATGTACCCTGATTGGAAGCTGGCATGGGGAAGCATGGGACAAGTTAATTAGAAGCTGGGCAACCTATGTGATTGGTTTTGGAAGCAGATTTGGCTTTCTCTGGTTGGTCCTAAGTTCAAAATGCTGGCAGAAGATTAGGAAAGCTGAAAGTTACTGACCAAGTCCTGACAGTTTGGGACAGATCGCTGCAGTGGTTGTGGTTTCACTTCCTGGCTGGTTGCAGGTTGTTGGTCAGAGTTCTGTTTTTATATGGTCTGGCCATCATCCATTTATAGATTCAGTCTCTCAGCACCCAGGTCCATGTGACTGCCGAGGCTGTGCAATTTCATCATCTATACTGCCCTGCCAAGGATGCGGTGTGCTTCATAGTCACACAGACTCTCAGCTGGCCATACTTTGAAATGGGTGATGAGACGTTTGTCCTTTCAAAGACTCCAGTTGGCTTACTTTCTTCTATGAATGTTATCTGTAATCAGTACTTTACTTCACACCTATCCTGTACCAGGGATTTTTTTTTTTCTTTGCTTTTCAGGGCTCTACCTGTGGCGGAAGTTCCCAGCCTAGGGGTCAAATTGGAGCTGCAGCTGCCAGCTTACCCCACAGCCACGGTCACGCAGAATCCGAGTTGCATCTCAGACTTACACCACAGCTCACAGCAATGCCGGATCCTTAACCCCCTGAGTGAGGCCAGGGATCGAACCCCCATCCTCATGGATGCAAGTCATGTTCGTTACCTCTGTGCCACAAATGGGAACTCCTGTCCCTGTTTTATAGATACAAAAATTTCAAACCCAGAAAAGTTGAGTCATTTAATAAAGGTGGTACACTGCTGATAAATAGTAGGAGAGGATAACTTTATTATTTTGTCTCTAGTTCTTAGCATTTTCTTATGTTGATGTGTTGACTCATTCATAATATTAGATTTGGAGAAACAAAATGATGGTATAGGTAGGAAGACAGCAGAAGGGTGGCAAAGTGGCTGGTGTGGTTAGAATTTTGTCCTGGGCAATCAAGCCTCACTGTTGGATTACCCTCTTGGTGTTACAAAAAGGGCCACAAGATGGCACCATCTTACTGGTCTGGGGCCATTCCTGCTCTCACGGCCAACTGTTTCAGTATAAAAATATAATTTAAAAAAGTAATATATCAATTATAGATCATATTTAGAAACTGAACCATCTTAACCAGAAATACTTGTCAAGAAATAGTGCAAAAGTCCCTAAGTTCCCAGAAAGACATCTCGATAGTCGTTCGGATCTTGACATTTGCCTCCAAGTAAGCAGGATAAAAGAAACCACTTCCACTGATGTGTGGGAATGACTATGAAATGGTAGAATGTAGTTATCAAGTTTCCCTTGGGACATCAGAGAGATCTGTTTTAAAATTCTAGGTCCCATCCTTAGCTACATGATACTAGACAAATGAAAATCTCTCTAAATGTATTCTTCATTTGTAAAATTCCTACCCCCTAGGTTCACTGTGAATATTAAATAGCACCTAAAATGCCCTTGATGAAGTGCCTGCCATCACTCAGTAAACAGTATCCATTATGTAATTCTCTCTCTAATCTTGGCTTCATGGCTTCATGGCTGTAATACATTTATTTATGATTGCACATAATTTAAAAAATATTTTTTCTTGAAACGAGACCAAGACAAAGGGGAAATGGGAGTACTCTTGTGGCACAGCAGAAATAAATCCACTAGTATCTGTGAGGATACGGATTCGATCCCTGGCCCCACTCAGTGGGTCATGAATCCAGTATGGCCGCGAGCTGTGGTGTAGGTCACAGATGCAGCTCAGATCCCGTGTTGCCGTGGCTGTGGCATAGGCAGGCAGCTACAGCTCTGACTGACTCCTATCTTGGGAACCTCCATATACCATGGGGGCAGCCCTAAAAAAAAAAAAGGGACAAAGGGGAAGAGAGAAATTGGGAGTTTGGAATTAAGATATACACACTACTATATATAAAACCGATAACCAACCAGGACCTACTGTATAGCACAGGGAACTCTATTCAATATTCTGTAATAACCTGTATGGGAAAAGGATCTGAAAAAGAGTGGCGATTAGATAGATTGATATACAGATATGTAGATATTTATATTCATATATATAGGTAGATATATCTCAGTCGCTTTGCTGTGTACCTGAAACTGAAATATTGTAAAGCAACTATACTCCAATACATTTTTAAAGCATTTTTTTCTTCTAGTTTTCTTTGGATATAATTGACATATAGCACTATGTAAGTTTAAAGGGTACAGCATAATGATTTGACTTCCATATTTCATGATGTGAAAATAAGGCACCGTCGATCTAGTTGCTCCACAGTGGGAACTCCTGCAGTTGGATTCTTAACCCACTTTGCCACAGTGGGAACGCCCAGCAAAACTTTTTTTTTTGGGGGGCCTTGCAGCATGTAGAGTTCCTGGGCCAAGGGTCAGATGCATGCTGCAGTTGCAGCTGTGGCAATGCTGGATCCCTAAACCCAGTGCCACAGGCAGGGAATCGAACCTGCCGATCCTGATGTGCCACAGGCAGAACTCCCCAGCAAAGCATTTTTAAAGGCAAGGTGAGGGAAGGGCATCCCAGGGCATATGATCAGCTCGTTCACGATTCTCTGATTGGTTAGTGGTGCGGTAACAGGGCTGTGTCACAGAGGTAGCGTTGTCAGTCCTCAGATCTGGGGCCTGTGTGCAGTATGCATCAGTTAACTATTATCTGGGTACTTTGGAGAGGGGCTAAAGCAGAGGATATGGGGGAAGAATCTGCCTCAGGAAGGCCCCATAACGTCCTGCTCGGTTATAAGAATTCTCAGGACTTACTCTCTTTAACAACTTTCATATATAATATTCAGCAGTGTTAACTGTTATGTTAGTTATGTTGTACATTACATCCCTAGTACTTTATTTTTTTTAAGTCAATGAATCTTATTACACTTATAGTTGTACGGTGATCGTTGCAACCCAATTTTACAGCATTTTTCCATCCCAAACTCCCAGCCCATCCCTTTCTCCTCCAACCGGTATCCTTTGGAAACCATAAGTTTTTCCAAAATCTGAGTCAGTATCTGTTCTGCAAAGTTCACTGCATCCTTTTTTTAGATTCCACATACAAGTAATAGCATATGATGTTGGTGTCTCACTGTCTTACTGACTTCACTTAGCACGATAATTTCTACGTCCATAAATGCTGCTGCAAATGCCATTATTTCTTTCCTTTTTATGGGTGAGTAATATTCCATGGTGTATATGTACCACATCTTCTTTATCCATTTCTAAACGTCGATGGACGTTTAGGTTGTTTCCATGTCCTGACTATTGTATAGAGTGCCGCAATGAACATTGGAGTACATGTATCTTTTCGAGCCATGGTTTTCTCCTTGATACCCAGAAGTGGGATTGCTGGATCATATGATAATTCTGTTTTTAGTTTTTTGAGGAATCTCCATACTGTTTTCCATAGTGATTGCACCAATTTACCTTCCCACCAACAGTGTAACAGGGTTTCCTTTTCTCCACACCGTCTCCAGCATGTATTGTTTGTAGACTTTTTGATGATGGCCATTCTGACTAGTGTATGGTGGTACCTCATAGTAGTTTTGATTTGCATTTCTCTAACAATGAGTAATGTTGAACATCTTTTCTTGTGTTTTTTGGCCATCTGTATGTCTTCTTTGGAGAATTGTCTTAGATCTTCTGCCCATTTTTTGATGCCCTAGTACTTAATTTATCTTATAACTGGAAGTTTATGCCATTTGCCCATCTTCATCCAGTTTCCGCTCCTCACATCCCCCACCTCTTGGTAACTACAAATCTGATTTCCTTTTCTAAGAGTTTATTTGTTTAGTTTTTTTTTTTTTTTGAAGTATAATTGAGCTGCAACATTGTGTTCGTTCCTGGCATACAATGTGGTGATTTGATATTTCCACATTACAAAATGATCACCACAATAATTCTAGTTACTACCTGTCATCATACAAAGAAATGACATAATTATTGATCATTTTCCCCACACTGTGCATTTCACCCCTGTGACTCATTTGTTTTGTAACTGGAAGGTTTTTTTGCCTCTTAATCTCCTTTACCTGTTTCGTTCACCTCCCCACCTCCCTCTCCTCTAGCAATCACCTGTTTCTTCTCTGTATACTGTGAGTCTGTTTCTGTTTTGTTCTGTTTGTTCATTTGTTTTGTTTTTTTAGATTCCACATACAAGTGAAATCATGCAATATTTGTCTTTCTCTGACTTATTTGACTTAGCATAGTACCCTTCAGGTCCATCCATGTTGTCACAAATGGTAAGATTTCATCCTTTTTTATGGCTAAGAGTCCATTCATCCATTGATGGGCCCTTATGTTTGCTTTCATCTCTTGGCTATTGTAAATAATCCTGCAATGAACACACAAGTGCCCATATCTTTTTGAATTAGTGTTGTTTTTTTTATTTTTTTGTCTTTTTGTCTTTTTAGGGCTGCACCTGCGGCATATGGAGGTTCCCAGGCTAGGGGTCCAGTTGAAGCTGTAGCCACCAGCTTATGCCAGAGCCACAGCAGTGCCAGATCTGAGCTGTGTCTGTGACCTACACCACAGCTCACAGCAACATTGAATCCTTAACCCACTGAGCGAGGCCAGAGATCAAACCCACATCCTCATGGATGCTATTCGGGTTCTTTAACCCCTGAGCCACAATGGGAACTCCTCAAATTAGTGTTTTTGTATTTTTTGGATAAATACCCAGGAGTGGAATTCTACTTTTAATTTTTTGAGGAATCTTCATCCTGTTTTCTGTGGTGGTTACACCAATTTTCATTGCCATCAATAGTCCCGAGTGCTTCTTTTTCTCCACATCCTCACTAATACTTGTTATTTGTCGTCTTTTTGATAACGGATGTTGCCATTCTGACAGATGTGAGGTGATATTTCATTGTGATTTTGATCTGCATTTCCCTGCTGAGAGTGATGTTTTCATGTGCCTGTTGGCCATCTGTTTGTCTTCTTTGGAAAAATGCCTATTCAGGATCTCTGCCCATGTTTTGTTTTTTTTTTTCTTCCACTTTTTAGGGCCGCACCCATGGCATATGGAGGTTCCCAGGCTAGGGGTCTAACAGGAGCTGTAGCTGCTGGCCTACGCCACAGCCACAGCAATGGCAGATCTGAGCCGTGTCTGACCTACACCACAGCTCACGGCAATGCCAGATCCTTAACACATTGAGCAAGGCTAGGGATCGAAACCGCATCCTCATGGTTACTAGTCAGATTCGTTTCCTCTGAGCCACGACGGGGACTCCCTCAGCCTCACTTCTTATGCTTCCGCACAAGCACTCTGTTCCAGTCAAACTGTCTTATGTTACATTCCATGAACACACCAGATCCATCGCTGTGTCAAGTCCACAGCAATACGAGCTGCCATTGGCATGCTTATCATATACCCAAATTAAGCAAGCCAAATTACACGTGTTATCTCTAACCTATACAATACAATTTCAGGGAAAGCATGAGTATCCCCATCGTAAGGGTTGGAATCTGGTGTTTAGAGACTCTAGGAGACTAGCTGAAGTCCCGGCTAGTGAGGAGAAGCCAGAATTTGGCGCACATCTGTAGACTCCAAAGCTCAGGCTCTCAAGCTACACTCCCTGCCCTCTGTTCCTGCCCTGCCTTACCTTTCTGGGTTCTTTGTCCATTAAGAATCAGCCCTAGGAGTTCTCTTGTGGTGTAGGGGGTGAGGGATCTGGTGGCGTTACTGCAGGGGATTGGGTCACTGCTGTGGCACGGGTTAGATCCCTGGCCTGGAAACTTCTGTATGTCGTGGGTATGGCCCAAAAGAAAAAGAAAAGAGAATCGTCTCTAGTTTCACCCCCTCCCCACAAAGCCCTCCCCCCTCTTCTTTTTACTCTCTCGGTCTTCACCACACTCATCACTCACACTGGCTGTCTGGGCAGGCACACCTCTTGTGGTAACTTGTCCTGTTTCCTCCTCTTCAAGGCTGAGGAGGGGAGGGCCTTCCTCTGTGTTTCTGTCCTGGTCCTGTAGCAGCGTCAAGATGGTGATATTGTAAAATCATAATACTTGGTCTTTTCTGAGATGCCTCCTCTGGGAATATCTGGAGAAGGGAAGCACCTGTAGGCCCAAGTGGAGTTGAAAATTTGAACTGACTAGGAGTAGAGCTTTCCATGGGCTCAGATTTGTGGTAATATTTCTATGTGAGCCTCTAGGTGTCGGTAGAAAGCCTAGTTTTGAGAGCCTGAGTCTCCGAGGTAATCAAAATCTCGGGCTAGAAAGAGCTTTTCTCATCTTCATCATCCACCTAAAGCTAGAATTCCCTCTACAGCGTCACAGCAATCACAGCAGCATTCCTCCCAGCCCAGCGGCGGGTGATGAGGCCGCCTCTGCAGGGTTTGGACAGCTTTATCGGAATTGCTTTTCTTGACTTGATGTGAAGCTACACCTCCTCTAGCTTTCATGACGAGGAAACTAAGTGAGAACAGCCCGTGCACTGTGTCTGATCCGGGGCATGTGAGAGGCCACTATGGCTGAGTCAGGCCTTCCACGCGAGACTGGTTACTTGAGGATGTTGCTGGCATCGGTGGGAGCCCCGCTGCTCTGGGCTGTCCTGCCATCACCCCTCCTTTATGGCCTAAGTATTGTCCACGCTCAGAGCACCAGGGAAGGAAGGAAGGGAACAACACACCGCTTGCAGAGTACTGTCTTCTCAGACCCAGGGGTGAAGAGGGTGGCACTTTACAGCAGAGCCCATAGGCCTGGAGCGGATGTGTCTTGTTCAAAGAAGCCTCCCTTTCACTTCTGTTCTTCCCAAGGGCTCCTCTCCAGTAGACAGATCCTTGCTTAACCAAATTCAGTTTTTCTGCTCAAAAAATAAGGTTACTACAGTGCTTTCTGGTCCCAACTTATTCTTTGGAAATATATAGAACAAACCTAATATCTCTTCCTCTGAGAATCTGAAGGCAGAAGTCAAGCCATCTTTCCCTTCTCCTTCCCTCCATCCATCCGTCCATCCATCCGTCCATCTCTCCCTCCCTCCGTCCATCCATCTGTCTGTCCACATCTGTCCATCTCTCTCTCCCTCCATCCATCCAACCATCTATCCATTAAACACATCTTTACCAGGAACCTGCCATGTGCCAGGCCCTGAATCTCTTAATAGGCAGATAATAAGTGGCAAATGGTATTATTATTGACCTGATGATTAACATAGACACAGATAGGTTCGCTTTTATATGGTGGATTTCTGAGAAGGGAATGGAGAGATAAGGAACCCAGCATTTACTGAACATAACTGCCTGCCAGGTAAGGTGTTAGGTGCTTGCTTTACTTGCCGTATATTAAGTCTTACCAACATCTTATGAGGTGGGTTATCTAAGTCTCCATTTTCAAAAGGAAGAAGCTGGGAGTTCCCGTTGTGGATCAGCGGAAATGATTCTGACTGGTATCCATTAGGACGCAGGTTTGCTCCCTGGCCTTGCTCAGTGGGTTAAGGATCTGGCGTTGCAGTGAGCTGAGGTGTAGGTCACAGATGAGGCCTGGATCTGGCAATACTGTGGCTGTGGTGAAGGCCGGCTGCTGCAGCTCCAGTTCAACCCCTAGCCTGGGAACCTCCATATGCCATATGCGGCCCTAAGAAAGACAAAAAAAGAAGGAAAGAAAGAAAGGAAGGAAGGAGGGAGGGAGGCAGGGAGGAAGGAAAAAAGAGTATTGGAATAAAAAGGAAGAAGCTGAGGCTTAGAGAGCCTAAATAACTTGACCAAGGACACACAGCTGGTAAGCGGTGGAGCTGGACTCTGGACACAGAGCTCCCCACCATGCTGACTCTTTTTTTTTTTTTTTTTAAGCAGTATTTCTTTTCTTTCTTTATTTTTTTTAAAGATGGCAGCCCCTGAGGCATAGGGAAGAACCCAGGCTAGGGGTAGCATCAGAGCAACACCACAGAATCCGCAACCTATGCTGCAGCTTATGGCAGTGCTGAATCATTATCCCACTGAATGAGGCCAGGGATCAAACCCACATACTCATAGAAACTATGTATGTCAGGTCCTTAACCCACTGTGCCACCAGGGAACTCTCTGGGCCACTGTTTTGATGGTTTGCAGAGGTCTACAAGGCCTACTGAAAGGCTAGACCTGGCGAGTTCTGCTTCTTGATCTGCAGATGAATTTTTTCTTGGTTTTAGCTAGATGTTTAGATAGGAGAGAGAAAGATGAAACTTTGGCTATGTTCATACAGACATGCTTCATCAAAATAGAAGAAATATTATGAAATTTCAAATAAATGATAGCACGTTTCCTTTTATTTTAAAACCAACAGGATTATTTTCTGGGCTGATTCATGCCAAACACTTCAGCCAAAAGGAACTTCAGTAGGATGTTGATAATTATGGACTTATGCAAAGTTTGGACTATTTCTGAGTAAAAGGCAGTTATATATCATTTTGCTGAGATCTAAATTTGAATTCTGTGCACTAGGATATGGGCATGAAGAAGCAAGTCACTTAGCTGGTACATGAACCCAGCTGGTGGTCCGTCCTTCTCATCACATCACAGCTTTGAAGATACATACTCAGCATTACATGTACATTTTATGGGGGAGATACCTGATACAGTGGTATATGACTGCTCGAGGGATCTTGGAGTTCTAGGCTGCATCCCTCAAAACCATCAAGGCCTATCATTCTACAGTTACACTTAGCTATTTCAGGCCTTTGTGACTTCGATTTTACTCTTATAATCTGCCTATTGTTCCCCCATAGCCGACTATTAAAATTAGGTTTAACAAATGTATTACCTGTGTCAATGAAATTTTTCCTGATTTTTTCCCTCTAAAGTCTCTCCCCGTTTTGCTTTTTTTTCCCTTTTTCTTTCTTTTTTTTTTTTAGGGCTGTGTGTACAGCCTATGGAAGTTCCCAGCCTAGAGGTCAAACTGGAGCTGCAGCTGCCAGCCACAGCCACAGAAACACTGGATCCGAGCTGTGTCTGCGACCTACTCCACAGCTTGCAGCAATGCGGGATCCTCTAATCCACTGAGTGAGGCCAGGGACGGAACCCTTATCCTCATGGATACCAGTTGGGTTCTTAACCGGCAGAGTCACAGTGGGAACTCCTCTCCCTGTTTTGACTTTAGCATTTTATTTGTTTCTTTCTTTGACACTAATAAAATCTGTACTTTAAATATTTTATATGACCTCATATGTTAATGCTCTTTGTACTTTATATTTATGCCTCTGAAATTATATCTTCTTCAGGGTACTTCTGGGTCTTAATCATCTGAGAAGCCTCCGCCCGGCAACTGCCCTACTTCTGCAAAGCCCAGGACACTGCCTGTCTCATGATAGGGGCCAGGAGGTGTTCGTTGAGTTGAATTGGGTTAAAGTCTGGTTCTGTTGTGGCAAAGTAAATAGACATCATGTGAATGATAGTTTTTGCTGGATGTTACAAGTACTTTTGATAGTCACTCATAGATAAAACCAGATTGCCATGTTCTTTGGATAACCTGACCTGGGAAAATATGTGAGCTCGACATTTTAATATGCTCTAATATTAATGTTTAATATCCTTTTTATCTTTCACTTTGACAGTTCTTTTCCTGGTCTGTTCTTTTCTATTGGCTCAAGCAGTCCAAATGGAAAGTTGATTGAAATAGTCTTTCTTCTATTTAATTTACAAACTGTGTTCTAGTCTAAATGCTCTAGATTTTAGAGTCTGAGGTCAAGATTAAAGTGCTGATTCTTTTTTTTTGGGGGGGTACAAATTTAAAAAGGTAAAAGTGAAGAAAAAGTCAGCCATTGCAGTGGAATGTGTTACCACGTTGGCACTGCTTCCAAGAAGCCGTAATGAGAAATAGCAGGCGATTTAGCAAGTAGATTCTTTGAGCCACAGTGATTCTTTTCATGGTCATAGGGAGGAATCACAGTCGTGAAAGAGTCTGTGGAAGGGGAAACTGAGAAAAATGCATCTGTCTGCCTCTCTTCTGTCTCCCATTTCCCCATTTGTCAAGAAGAAGATAACTCTCCTGGCCTCACTTGGATGGTTAAGGATCTGGCATTGCTGTGGCTGTGGCATAGGCTGGCAGCCACAGCTCCGATTTGACCCCTAGCCTGGGAACCTCCCTATGGCACAGGTGTGGCCCTAAAAATACAAAAAAAAAATTTAGGAACAAAAAATATTTAAGGAAAGATATTTAAAATAACAAAGCAATAATGGAAATGCAGCCAGTAAGGGAAAAGAAGCTGTTGGTTTGACAACCTAGAGTTCTGATAGGGAGGGACTCTTTCCATTTGGCAGAATAACATCTCTTTGTGGTTTGGAGTAAAGCAAAAGGAGCATGGAATTGCTTTGTGCAAAAGAGAATGGGAATTGGAAATGACTGGAGTTTACAGCTAGAGGGGGCTGAATTTGGAAGATGAAAAAGATCATCAGTTCTTTTCAGGGAGAGAAACTGAGCAGTTGCTGTAGCTGTGGTTCCACATGGAGGGATGGTCAGTGAGAATTTCCAGTGTGATGGAATTTGCAGAATGATAGACTCTTAAAAGAACTGCTAATATCCAGTTTCAAGTTACCCTCTGAGTTGAGCTTCAACATAAGCTAGTCTTTCTTGCTCCTAAATCTTTCCTAAAAGTTTGCCGAAACACCATCTTGTTTAGGCCGTATTTTGCAGAGAGGCAGGATTGGGGAAATGTAGCAGGGACGCTGTGCCCAGGAGGTGAAATGAGTGGTGGAGCTCCAGGCAGAAAATCAGAGCTAGAAATAATCAAAAGAAACATAACCCCACCCCCATCTCCTCAAAACCCCCAAGAACCCTTAGAGACATTGATAGGGACTTGGGCTTCACACTATTTGTAGAACAGAGGTTTGAGCAGAATTCCTTTATATCTCAAAGGCTGGGGAGACTCCAGAAGGTTGGAGGATCCTGTTAAGTTCATGGGATGAGGAAACTCGGAGAAAACCGCTTAGAAGGACACATAGCATAAAAGTTAAGATGCCAAGCATATAAGCAATGTTTATTTCCCTCTTTTGCTCACCTGTATTTTGATTTTTCTATAGTGAGTCCATATTACTCGTCTGGTTCTTATTTATTTTTTATTTTTTTATTTTTTTATTTTTTGCTTTTTAGGGCCGTATCTGCGGCATATGGAGATTCCCAGGCTAGGGGTCTGATCGAGGCTACAGCTGCCAACCTACGCCATGGCAGGATCCAAGCCACGTCTGTGACCTACACCATAGCTCATGGCAACACCAGATCCTTAACCCACTGAGCAAGGACAGGGATTGAACCTGCAACCTTGTGGTTACTAGTTGGATTTGTTTCCACTGAGCCACAGTGGGAACTAACTCCCTCATCCAATTTTTAGATACAAAAATGTATGGAGGGAATAGGTTAATCTGCCAGAAAGCTGACTGGTGCTTCCCAGGGGCTAGGGGGTTGGAGGAATGGGGAGTGGGAGTGACTTCTTGACAGGTACAGGTTTCCTTTTGGGGAGATGAAAATGTTTTAGAACTAGATAGATCGAAGTAGTGGTTGTACAATATTGTGAATATACTAAATGCCACTGAGTTAGTAGCTTTAAATGATTGATTTTGTGTTATGTGAATTTCACCTCAACAGAGAAGAAAAATCTACTGAGGAGAACATACAACATAAATCAGACCCTGTCACTCCTCTGCTTCAAATCCTTCAGGGACTTCCTCCCTGTAAATTTAAATAAACATAAAAAGACATTTTTTGTGGCAGTCTAGGAAAATTTACACGGACTGGATGTCGATATTATTAAGGCATTATTGTTAACTTTATTGTGTGTGATAATGGTATTTATCACCTATTATTCTTTTTTCTAAAGTTTAATTGTTGAGGTATAGTTGATTTACAACACTATATATTTAAGTCCTTACTTTCAGAGATTGAAATGTTTATGGTAAAATGATATCTTGAATTTGCATTAAAATGTTTCCTAAGAAGTATGTGTTAGGGTAGATGAAACAATGATGCAGAAAATTAATAATTGCAGACTCTGGGTGATAATGAGCATGTGGATTCATTAGACTCTTCCTTCCCCTTGTGTATGCTTGAAAATTTCCATAAGAAAAAGTTTTAAAGAATAAACCTGACATTCAGCAGCCATGTGACTGTGTTCATAAGCCCATCCCCGAGCCAAGACTGTGTCACAGGAGATGGCCGTCTTGGACCCATGGGAAGGTCTTGGGCCTTGGAGTCAGAAAGTCTTGGGTTTGAATTCCAGCTCCACTGCTTACTAACCCTGTTAGTGTTGGTCACGTGACTCAGTTCTCGGAATCTATTTTCTCATCTGTGAACAGGGATGGTATTACCCACTCCAGAAGGTTTGCGGAATAAGTGAGATACTATACAAAGTGTCCATCTTGTGCCCAGCACTGGAGAGTACTCTATAAATGTTAACTATCTCATACTAATCCAGTTATTTAATTAATTTATTTATTTGGACTGCACCTGCAGCATGTGGAAGTTCCTCAGGCCAGGGATCAAATCCTCTCCACAGCAGTGACCTGAGCCATAGCAGTGACAGTGCCAGATCCTTAAATCCTTAATCCGCTATGCCACCAGGACACTCCTTCTTTATTGTTTTTTTTAAAAATAAACAAATAGTACTAAAGTTTATGAAGTAAAAATAAAATTCCCCCAATTTTACTTTCCAGAGGAAGATGCCCCTGTTAACAGTTTGATGTTGGAGACTTTCTGGACTTCCTTTTTTTTTTTTTTTTGTCTGTTTAGAGCCTCTCCCACGGCATATGGAGGTTCCCAGGCTGAGGATCGAATCAGAGCTGTAGCTGCCAGTCTACACCAAAGCCACAGCAATGCCAGATCTGAGCTGTGTCTGTGACCTACAACACAGCTCACAGCCAGATCCTTAACACACTGAGCAAGGCCAGGGGTTGAACCCGCATCCTCATGGATACTAGTCAGGTTCATTAACCTCTAAGCCACGACGGGAACTCCTCTGGACTTTTTTTTATATCTGTAAATATTTACAGGCATATGTATCTACATTCATATTCTGTGGGTTTTTTTTTAAACAAATGAAATCTTATATTACATATTATCTGGTAGTTTACTTTTATCATATTACAATATATAGTGTGTCTTTTTTTGTCAGTTCATATGACCCTTACATGTGATTCAGTCAGTAATGCCATTCATATGCCTTTGCTCCTAGGTACGAGCGTTTCTGTGAGATAGAATCCTGTAGCAGAATTGTTAGAGGAAAGGCTGTGTGCAGTATGTACCTTGATAGTACTACAAAATTGTCCTACTGCCCATCCACAAAGAATTGGGTTATGTTCACATGAAGACCTCAATATTATCTATTTTCCATACATTTCCTTTTTTTTTTTTTTTTTTGCTTTTTTAGGCCTGCACCTGCAGCATATGGAAGAGCCCAGGCTAGGGGGTGGATCGGAGCTGTAGCTGCCAGTCTATACCACAGTCACATCAACGAGGGATCCAAGCTGTGTCTGTGACCTACACCACAGCTCACAGCAATATCAGATCCCCAACCCACTGAGTGAGGCCAGGGATCGAGCCCTCATCCTCATGGATACTAGTCAAATTCATTTCTGATGCACCACAACAGAAACTCCCTATTTTCTGTACATTTCTAAACTACATGCTAGAGATACTGTCCTTTCTGGTGCCACTTAGTTCTCAACAGGCGCTGAAAGTGTTTCAGAGAATAAATATGTTTGACTAGCAAAAATCAGCCTCATGGAAAATAGTTAGGCTCTTTTCTTCTGCTTGTTCCTGTTAGAGGATAATGTACTGCATGCTGTTTTCAAGGTTGAATGTACCAGTGGATTGGATAAAATAAATGGGAGTCCTAGTTTTCTTTGTGAAAAGCCAGCGAAGATCGTTTGAGGCAGAATCCTGAAATAAAGCAGGGAAATAAAACCTCCTCCGAAATGAGGTCTCAGCAGATGGCAGCTGTGGAAAGGTGGGTGAGTAGAGAAAGAAGAAGGAAATTCTGCCTCGATTCCTTGGGGAGTTCAAGCTCTCACTTTTCCCTCCTGTTGTTCCAGTGACTTTTACAGAGGAGGATTCCAGAGAAGGATGGTTTCAAAAAGAAAAGAAATCTAGAGAAAATCCAGTTTGGCCTTACTTATGTAAGAGCACCTGCCATGGGATAGGCAATAATCTTGGGCAGAACTCCCAAGAAAGATGACTTTGTGAAGCATCCTTCTGCTCTGGGAAGTCAACAACTGTCTTTTGTCCACATAGCCCTCCAGTCATCCAAACCACTGTTGTGAGGTTTGGGCAAGAAGAAATGATTGCATTGTCTTCTAGAAGTTAGATCAGTGAGGGTGATGTCATTCATGACGTATGGCTTTCCTTGGGTCCCGGCTGTTCCAGACGTAGGAGATCACGTGCTACCCTGTTGGTGCACATACTTTTCTAGATCCTTTTCAATATGGGCACATAGAAAATGACCTGTGTCAGAGGAGAGTCTACTTAGGTCTCCCAGATGTTGAATTTTTTTTCCTTTTTTAAGGGCCATAGGCGTGCATATGGAAATTCCCAGCCTAGCAGTTGAATCGAAGCTGCAGCTGCTGGCCTACCCCATAACCACAGCAATGCCAGATCCTAGCCACGTCTGCGACCTACACCACAACTCCTGGCAGCACTGGATCCTTAACCCACTGAGCAGACCCGCACCCTCATGGATACTAGTGGGGTTTGTTTCTGCTGAGCCAGAACAGGAACTTCAACTTTTCTTTTTAAGGTCAAGAAAAATCATTATCTTGTTTAGTGACTTTTAAAGCAATGCACCTAAAAACAATTAGATAAATAAATGTCTTGGTCTTTCTTGGACTTAGAGATAGGTTTTAAATCCAGGTTCCTAACTCAATAAACTCAACATCCCATTGCATTTGATCTCCAAAATACTTTTTGTCTCTAATTGCTTTTTTAGTCCGGGATCAGTCTTCTGCCAATCCACTGATAGGTTGACCACAGCAAATGGACAATTTGCCTATGAGCCTTAACATATATCTCGTTTGTTTTTCTTTGACAGTTAACTTGAATTATTTTGACAAATATTTAATGTGCCAGGTACTGTCCTAGGTGCTAGGAATCAAGCAGAATGAAACAACAAAAATCCTTGCCCTTGTGTGTATACATGCTAATGGGGGAAGCTTCATTCATTCATTCACTCATTTATTCCAGAAGCATTTCTTGATCTTCCAGTACAATTCAGGCCTTAAGCTGCATACTGTGCCTAATCAGGATTTTATTCCTGCCCTCAAGTCTAGTGGGAGAAATAAGACATGTCCCCTCTCCTTTCCTGCTGCTTCTCCCCCCCCCATATATAGAAAGTACAAAGGAGTGATATTTGGTTCAGGTTGAGTGGTTCAAAGAACATTTCTCAGAGAAGATGACAAGCAAGATAAGGCTGGAGGAATGAACTGATGAGGGAGAAAGGCAATCTTGGTGGTGATGAGACAGCGTGGTGTAGGGTCTGGGCCAGATGAGGAGTCCAGTGAATGCTGTTGAATGAATGAATGAAACCTCCCAGGAGAACATAAACTCCATGAGGTGTGTTCTGATAACTGCAAGTCCTTTCCTGTAGCTGGAGTTTAAAGTGTGGGGGTGAGGAACAGGAGATGGGGCCCGGGGAAGGAGGCAGGGTCTGGGCATGAGAATTTTAGAAATTACAGTCAGAATGGACAAATAACATCTGCTTATTTTAGATGACTCTTTAGGGACTTTTTGTAGGAGCAATGATTTCATTATACTATTTCTGTAACTGGTGCTTTGCACATCTTTTTCTGCTTCACAGTGGAAGGACCTTTCCCTCTCACTGGACCTGACATACAGAAGGCTCTCAGGAAGATCTGCTGTTTTTAAAATTCGATGGACACTGGTAAGGTGCAGTCAGCTTAGATGAGGGCATGACCTGGCCCAAATGTGCCACTCTAAAAAACTGCAGCTTCATCACCTAAGTGGGAATATTAAAAAATTCCACCTGCCATATCATTGCCACTATATATTTTTTAATATCCCCATTTTTTATCATGGAAAAATCCAAATATTAATATGTGTAAAAATAGAAACCTTAGTATAATAACCCCTCATGTGCCCCCAGCCAACTTCAGTGAACAAGTTATAGCCAGTCCTTTCCTACCCTGACCACTGCATTATTTTACAGTAAATCCAAGACGTCAGATCTTTGTGTGTTGTTCTAAAAAATAAGAACTTGTTTAAAAATACATCCTCAGTTATTATACTAACAAAATAAAGACTCAATCTTTACTATCATATGTAGTCGGTGCTCAAGTTCTAATTGTCCGTTTTTTTTGAATTCGGCTTATTTGAATCATGAGTTAAATAAGGTCCACATTTGTACTGGGTTGTGTTTCCTTCAATCAGTAGATCCCCTTCTTTTCTTTTCTTACCTTGCTTGCTGTTTATTTAACTGTAGTTTCTTAAACAGAATGAATAAGTTGAAAATAGCACTTTTCAGTGTTGCATTTTCTTTTATGCTCACCTTCACTAGGTTTCTTTTTTTTTAACCCCTGATAATTTTTGAGATATAAAACCGTATCTCATTATTGCACAGCATTCTTTTAATTTGTAAGGCATGTCTAATGTTGCCTTACTGTTTTTAGCCTGGCAGCTTTATCTGAGCATTGAGGCATAGTGATCATACCGTACACCAAAATGAATTCTAGATAGAATAAAGGGTCAAATGTCAATAAACTAAACCATAAAAAGCTAAAAGAAAATACAATATTGAACATAGATTTGGAAATGGAAGATGTTATATAAACAGAAAAGCAATGGAAAATATCACAAGGGAAAGTATCAATAATATACAGTATCAGTAAGAGCTGTTAAAACTTTTTGGTCAACAAACACAAAATGAAAGGACAGTGATAAACTGGGTGGGGAATAGTTGCCATCTATGAGACAGTGAGTCTGTAGCTTATATACACGGCCTTGTCTAGACTGTCACTGAGTCCAGATGGGTCCATTTACAAGATGAGCTCAAGTCCTGGTTCTTTAGACCCCCATCTGCTTGATTATCTGGAAGCTGCATGTTTTTTCTCAAGATCTCCTGCCCTAATTATTCATTTGAGAAGCCTTAGGGGTAAGGGTAAAGATTTTGTTTTTTTGCTTTTTTAGGGCTGTGCCCATGGCATATGGAAATTCCCAGGCTAGGGGTTGAATCAGAGCTGTAGCCACCGGCCTACACCACAGCCACAGCAACGTGGGCTCCAAGGTGCGTCTGCGACCTACACCACAGCTCATGACAACGCCGGATCCTTAACCCACCGAGCGAGGCCAAGGACTGAACCTGCATCCTCATGGATCCTAGTCAGGTTTGTTAACCACTGAGCCACGACGGGAACTCCCTAAGATTCTTACCATTTAGTTCCTCTGTTGTGCCTGCTGGTCCCACCATCCTCCGGCTCTGTTGACCCCAGGAGCTCTGTTGGGCCACTGCTGACCTCATCCCCACCACTGACATTCGTTTTTCTTCTTCTTTTCTCGCAATCAGGAAAACACTCTTCTTCTTATGATTAACTGTTTTCAAAGGGATTTCCTTCAGAAGACCTGCCAGTGCTGTAATAATCCAGTTATGTCTGTTAGACCACAGACTCTTCCATCCCTGAATTCACAAGAACTCTTAGGATGAAGTGAAAGGGCAAGTCAAGGCTGATCAGTCCCCCTGAAGTAGCTAAAACTGTACCTGCTCTGACTACCTGGATCTGGTGCATAAACTACTTCCTGGCTACAAGTGACAGAAGCTGATGGTGGCAGGTTAAGCGAAAAGGGGTTTATTAAAGAACATGAAGTAGCTCAGGAGTTCCCGCTTGTGCAACAAGATTGGCGGTGTCTCTGGGGTGCTGGGATGCAGGTTTGATCCCCTGCCCGGCACAGTGAGTTAAGGACCCGGAATTACTGCAGCTGCAACATAGGTTGCAACTGCAGCTCGGATCTGATCTCTGGCCTAGGAACTCCATATGTCTCAGGGAGGCCAAAAAATAAAAAAAGTAAAATAAAAAAAAAATTAGGTAGCACAAAGAATTATTGGGAAAACTGGAGGAAACAATTTTCCAAGAACCCCCCCCCCCCCGCAAATTAACAGCACAGCTGGCTTCATGAACACAGAAAGTCCACTTGTCACCACTCAGCAACTGTCTGTGGCCAGGTACGCATTTTGACTGCAGCCACTGCATCAAAGTCGTCAATGACACTTCTGTCCCCGGAACTCAACCGTATAGACCATTCCAGTTCCTCTAAATCACGTAGCTCTGCTAACCTTCTCACCAGGAAAAGAAGTCACTGTGCAGGCTTTTCCCTTCCACTGTCCTCTTCTTCCCCAGAGTCTCACACAGATGCCTATGATTAGAGGAGCACAAGTTTACACCTGTGTTCTATCTGCAAAGAAGGGAGAAGAGCAATGAGCGTTCTGAGGTCTCACTTAGTGGGACTCAGAAAGGAAAAATTCTCCTAACATCAGGAGGGTTTTCAAAAGGTGCTGGGTACCCTAAGACTGGGACAAATGTCCACCAGAATGAATGAATGAGGCTGGGGAGGCTCTTATAAATAGGGTATGCCTACTAATTAAAATATGGACTGGGTTAATGTATGAAATGACATACAAACTTATTCACGGAGGCTTTTTTTTTTGGTGTGGGGGGGCCTGCCTCTGCAGCATTCAGAAGTTCCTGGATCAGGGATCAAACCTCTGCCATAGCAGTGACCAAAGCCACTGTAGTGACAACGCTGGATCCTTAACCCTGCTGTGTTACAAGAGAAATCCTATGAAGGCATTATTTTTAAAAGCAAGAGATTAAAAGCTATCCAAATGTTCAGTAATAGAGGTTTGATCAAATCAAAATCATGATATATCGTCACACCAGTCAGAATGGACACAAGTAAAAGTCTTCAAATAATAAATGCTGGTGAGGGTGTGAGAAAAAAGGAACCCTCCTGCACTGTTGGTGAGACTGTAAATTGGTGCACCCACTATGGAGAACAATATGGAAGTTCCTTAAGAAACTAAAAGTAGAATTACCATATGAGCCTATGATCCCACTCCTGGGCATATATATGGAACAAAACTATAATTTGAAAAGATACATGCACCCCTGTGTTCATAGAAGCAGTATTTACAGTAGCCAAGACTTGGAAACAACCTACATGTCCACTGACAGATGAAATGGATAAAGAAGATGTGGTATATATACACAATGGAATATTACTTAGCCATAAAAAAGAATGAAATAATGCCATTTGCAGCAACATGGATGGACTTGGAGATTATCATATCGAGTGAAGTCAGTCAGAGAAATACAGATGACATACAATATCATCTGTATGTGGGATCTAAAAAAATATATAAATGAACTTATTTACAAAACAGAAATAGATTCACAGACATAGTAAACAAACTTGTGGTTACCAAAGGGGATCGTGGGGGCTAAGGGGAGATAAAATAGGAGTTGGGGATTAACAGATACATACTACTATATATAAAATAGGTAAGCCCCAGGAACCTACCGTATAGCATAGATACTGAATATATATGTGAATATGTATATTCAATATCTTATAACAACTTATAATGGAAAAGAATCTGAAAAACAATATATGCGTATATATAACTGAATCACTTTGCTTTCACCTGAATCTAACAGAATATTGTAAATTAGCTATACTTAAAAAATGGTTAAAAACAAAACAAAAATAAAATCATGGTACATCAATACTGACATGGAAAACAATGGACCTGAATGAATAAGGAGGAATGATCTTTAGAACATATATGCAATAAAAGCAAAGTGGAGTATAACAGGTATAGCAGCTATTTTTTCTGTAAGAAAGGGCGAGGATATATATGGTTCAACCACAGAAATTGCCATTCTTGCTGGTAAAATGGTTAATTATTGACAATATTATACAATTCAATATAATATAGGGCAGAAAAGTCAAGGATGGAAATGATACTTTTCTAAATTTTATTATGCATTTTTGACCCTGGAATCACATAAATGTTTTACACATTCAAAAATTTAATTTAAAATGACAATTCCTAAGATTTTAAAAGTCTGAAAATAATAAACTTAACTGTATATCAAGGTAGTGATGTAGCTGCACAGAGAAGACAATTGTTTCAAGCGGTTCTATGTATATATATATATTTTTGGCTTTTTGGGGCCACAAATGGCATATGGAAGTTCCCAGCCTAGGGGACTGAATCAGAGCTACAGCTGCCAGCTTACACCACAACTCATGGCTACACCAGATTCTTAACCCAGTGAGCAGGGCCAGGGATCGAACCCTCACCCTTATGGATCCTATCAGTTTCCTTAACTACTGAGCCTCAAAGTGAACTCCACATAGTGGAATATATTTTAAGGGTGAAGAGAGCTACAAAGAAATCTTAACACCTTATTCAGTAGTTATATTGCTAGTAGAAGTCTTTATGTCAGAATTTTGAAAATTTTTTTTATGGTATAGTACAAGTAATAAGTAGTTATGGTAATATTATTAGGAACCAAGTTTTCAGTGTAAGAGAAAAAATATAAAATCAAAGGAATTAATATGAATAAATCTTTTTTTTTTTATGGTTGCACTGGAGGACTATGGAAGTTCCCCAGGCCAGAGATCAAATCCAAGCTGCAGCTGTGACCTACGTCACAAATCCTTAACCCACTGCACCACGGGGGGAACTCTAATATGAATAAATCTTAATTTTAAATTTGAATGAAAAATAGCAAAATATGATTATGATTCTTTCTTTTATTTCTGTACTTTTCAGAAAGGACTACAAGTATTAAAACCCCAAGGGCAATGAGCAACCTCAAGTGCCCAGATTGTGGTCCCTAGCATTGAAAGGAATCAGAGTCCTGGGTGACTGATCCCAAGTTTGAGGCAGCACATGTACAAGCTAAGCCTTATACATTTTACAGCACCAAAAACTATGAAGTTATCAAATATTGGTAGGTTTTATCAAAAGGGCCCAAGAGCCAACACAAAGGGGCTCCAGTTGGTCAAAGATGGGATGGATAATTTAAGTATGCAAAAAATGATTGAATTTGATTGAGATACATAGAATACGTAAAAACCTAATGAGTTCAAGGGGAAGAAAGGTGGAGAAATGTCCTAACAAACAAATTAACAGACTCTCTGGGTAATGTTGGCAGTAACTAGGTCACAGACCTTAGTCTGAAAACTGGCAATTTAAGGGAAATATCTAAGCATTATCCTGCTTTTCCAAGCATTCCCTGCATTTCAGGGTAACGAAGTAGCCCTAAATAATGAGGAAAAGTTCTTCTTTACAGATAATTCCCAGCTAGTAAATGCGGAAGGAATGACAGAATTAGAAAAATCACCGTTTTGCAATCTTAATGATATAACCGATGAAGGCAAAGATCAATAAAGGATGAAAGCATGTGATAAAAGGCTTATGGAGCACTTTGAAGTTAGATTTGCGGTGCTGAACTCTTTTAGCTTTTGCATGTCTATAAAACTCTTGATCTCGTCTTCAAATCTGATGAATATTTTGCTGAGTAGAGTACTTTTGGTTCTAGGTTTCTTCCCTTCCATCACTTTTTTGGGAGCTCATTTTATCACAAGGCCGCAGGTGCTGGCAAGCGCCATTTTGGAGTCCTCCTTCTAGCTTATTGGCTCCAGGACCTGAACCCGCCCACCGGCGGGCGGGCACCAATCCTGGGATTTCTCAGAACAAGCGGCCAACCGTGCAACTGGACTGCTGATGCCTAGAGCTGTGTCCCTGCATTTTGGATTAGGTGAGATTTTGTGTGTCCATTAAGAGCAGAGTCTCTGTTTCCTGCAGCCCGCTGGGTTTGCTGAAAGTCGGCCCCGCTGTCCTTTAAAGCCAAACATTCTGGGAGCCTGTCTTCTTGTTACAGCACCCTGTTGCTCCTTGGGGGCGGGGGGTGGGGAACCTCTGCAGTTGTAATTAACCTCCTGTTTGTGGGTTGCTCCCCTGGCGTCACGAGTCTTGAGTATACCCGCCCCTCGCGTCCGTCTCATTGTGGTTCCTTCTTTGTATCTTTAGTTGTGAAAGATCTTTTCTGCTAATCTTCAAGTAGTTCTCATTAATAGTTGCTCTGTAAGTAGCCGTAATTTGGTGCTTGGGGGAGAAGGTAAGCCCAGGGTGTTCCTACTCTGTCACCTTGGCCCTTCCCTAGGAAAACAGCTTACGGAGAACTTTCAGTGGACATAGCTGCTGCCACCACCTCAATCTGCTGATGTATAGAACAACTGAACCAGTTTAACGAAGGAGTTAATGGCTGGAGGAGTTCCAGCTGTGACGCAGTGGGTTAAGACCCCGACAGCAGTGGCGTGGGTTGCTGTGGAGGCTCAGTTCAATGCCCTGCCTGACAGAGTGGGTTAAAGGATCTGACATTGCTGTGGCTGTGGATAGGTTGTAGCCATGGCCTGGAAACTTCCATATGCTGGGGGTGTAGCTATTAAAAAAAAAAAAAAAGAAGTTAGTGGCTGGAATTGCCTAGTGGCCCAGCAATTAAGGATCTGACATTGTCACTGCCGAGCCTTGGATTCAGTCCCAGGCCCAGGAACTTCCACATACTGTGGATGAGGCCCCCAAAAAGGTTAATGGCATAAAAAAAAGTTGCGGCAAGGTGTTCTAGATTTTCAAAGATTCAAAAGACATAACCATCAAATGCAGTGCATGATGTGTGGACCTTGCCTGGATCCTGATTCTTTTTTGGGGGAGGTCTTTTTTAAGGCCACAACTGTGGCATATGGAGGTTCCCAGGCTAGGGGTCGAATCAGAGCTGTAGCCACCAGCCTACGCCACAGCCACAGCAACGCCAGATCCGAGCTGTGTCTGTGACCTACACCACAGCTCAGGGCAACGCCAGATCCTTAACCAACTGGAGTGAGGCCAGGAATCGAACCTGTGTCCTCATGGATTCTAGTCAGATTCATTTCCTCTGAAGCACGATGGGAACTGCTGGATCGTGATTCTAATGAGCCAAGTACACAAAATATACTTAAGTGTTAGGGAACTTTGAAAATGGTTGAAGAATGAGAGGATATGAAGGAATTACTACTGTTGTTACTAGCAGTGTGTTTGGTTAAATAAGAAAATATTCATATATTTTTGAGATGTAAAATGAAGTATCTAGAGAAGAAATAATATGAGGGCTGGGATTTTCTTTAAAATACTTCCACAGAGGAGTTCTCTTGTGGCTCAGCAGGTTAAGGATCTGGTGGTGTCACTGCAGCAGCTTGGCTTGCTGCTGTGTCTCAAGTTTGATTTCTGGCCCGGGAACTTCCATATGCCATAGGTGCGGCCAAAAAAAGAAAAAAAGTACTTCCATAGAAAAAGGAGAAGGCTAGATAAAGCATATGTGGCAAAATCCTAAATAATTGTTGATCTGGATGATGGGTATTTTTTTATACTCTTCTTTCCAATTTTATTTATTTGAAATTTTGTTCAGAGTAAAAAAGATAACGGAGACAGGCAAAATAGAAATCTCCTGGACAACAATTCAACTTGACCCTTGAAAGTCAACAGAGTAAATAAATGGAAAAGTATTTGCAAAACAAACTTGCTGTTCTTTAGTTGTCAGCTCACACTATGTGATAAAAGCACATCTGATGTCAGTGATCACACCTTGGATGATGCGATCCTGGTGGAGGGAAGGGCTGTTGGTGGGGGTAACAGTTCTTTCTCACATCTCTTTTTTGCTAACACCTGAAGTGGCACCTCAGTGACTCCAAGCAGGGTACAGAGCAGTCTGCAATGTTCTTTTGCATCTGAAAACTGCTAATCACACTCAATATCTTTGCCGATTCACTGAGGAATAAGTTTTGGTCCTGTAAGTAAGATCTCAAGATTTAAATGGGAACTTGGAAGAACTGAATCAGCATGTAGACCTTATCTTTCCTGATGGTTCCTCTGTGCTTGTCCTGTTTTTTTTTTTTTTTTTTGTCTTTTTAGGGCCGCACCCGCGGCATATGGAGGTTCCCAGGCTAGGGGTTGAACTGGAGCTGCAGCTGTCAGGCTACAGCACAGCCACAGCAACGCCAGATCCGAGCCGTATCTGCACCTACACCACAGCTCACGGAAACGCCAGATCATTAACCCACTGAGTGATGCCAGGGATCGAGTCCGCAACCTCATGGTTCCTAGTTGTATTTGTTTCTGCTGTGCCACGATGGGAGCACCTAGATATTTTTCTTAAACAGCCCATTAAAACTGGGCAGATTCTTATTGTCTGGAGTGGTCTAGGACTAGTGAGGTTGACAGCCATCTTTTGGCCTATGTCAGGGCATCTGGCGTTTTTGCCTGCCCCGCATCCCATTTCCTTCCTCCTTAGAGTAAAATATTCTTTACTTGGAGGAATTTTTTTGCATAGGTCTGCTCCTCCTTTTCTGCATGGGAGGAGCAGACCTAGCCAATTGGACGACCCCATTTCCTTGAACACAGAAGTTAATACATGGATGGGGACATTCTCTAGCTGGGCACATTAAATCCCAGCCATAGTTTTTCAGCTAGATCTTTTGGAGAAAAAGCGTCGACCGAGTTGATAAAGTGGTGGCTCTGAAGCTTGGTTGCTGATGGCTACGATGGCCTTCACGTGAAGAGAGCCCACAGAGCAGAAATGCTGAAGACGGTTGAAAAGAAAGCCCTCGTTGGAGTTCCCCAGTGGCCTAGTGGTTGAGGATTTGGTATGATTGCTGCGGTGGCTCAGGCTGGATCCCTGCCAGGAAATTTCTGCACACCCCAGGTGCAGCTGGAAAAAATTAAAAAATAAAAACAAACAAAAATGCCCTTCTTAAAGTATTTGAACCTTTGGTTCTCACTGTGCTAGAAGCAAGATTACCCCCTGCATAACTTAAATATGAGCAAATTAACTTTTTTTCTACCTTAGTTGATTTGGGTTAGTCTTTTCCAGGGAAGTCTTAATTAGCATGGCTTATAAGATGTTTCATTCATTCCATGAACATTTATTAACCTGTTGCGGTCACTTTGACCTCCTGGAGATACAGAAAAAAAGACAATCTTTGTTTAAAGGTATCTCCAGTTTAGAAAGATAGTTATGATATTGTACTAATAATATAGATGAGGAGTTCCTGTCGTGGCTCAGTGGTTAACGAATCCGCCTAGGAACCATGAGGTTGCAGGTTTGATCCCTGGCCTTGCTCAGTGGGTTAAGGATCCGGTGTTCCCGTGAGCTGTGGTGTAGGCTGCAGACACGGCTCGGATCCCGCGTTGCTGTGGCTCTGGCGAAGGCCGGCGGCTACAGCTCCTGTTAGACCCCTAGTCTGGGAACCTCCATGTGCTGCGGGTACGACCCTAGATAAAGCAAAAAGACAAGAAAAAAAAAAAAATATATATATATATGACACTTACATTGTGCTTAATATGTTCCAAGAATTATTCTAAATATTACATATACTAACCTATTTAATTTTTAAAACAACCCTTTGAAGTAGGTTCTGTTAACTGTTTCCATTTTAGAGATAGGAAAAGTGAGGCATGGAGAGGTTAAGGAAATTACCAAAGTTTACCCAGTTCAGAAATAGGAGATCTGGGAGTTCCCGTCATGGTTTAGTGGTTAACTAATCCGACTAGCAACCATGAGGTTGCGGGTTTGATCCCTGGCCTTGATCATTGGGATAAGGATACGGCGTTGCCGTGAGCTGTGGTATAGGTTGCAGACACGGCTCGGATCCCTCATTGCTGTGGTGTAGGCCAGCAGCTATAGCTCTGATTCAACCCCTAGCCTGGGAACCTCCATAGGCCATGAGTGCAGCTCTAGAAAAGGCAAAAAGACCAAAAAAAAAAAAATAGAAATAGGAGATCTGAGATTCAATCCCAGGTAGCCTGGCTTATTAACGACCACATTCTGGAATTTCATTATACCTTAAGGTCAATGTTAGAGATATCCTGGAGAATAATCAATGACCACTATTCATTGAATGCTTACTATATGCCCAGCCCTGTGCCAGATGCATTCCTTAACACAATAAACATTTTCAAGAATTTAATGCAGCAAAGATTATTTTTTTCTTTCCTTCTTACGGCTACACTTGTGGCATATGAAAGTTCCCGGGCCAGGTGTCGAATCAGAGCTGCAGCTGTGCCCACTCTGCAGCCGTGGCAACAATGGATCCAAGCCACATCTGAGACCTACACTGCAGCTTGCAGCAATGCCAGATCCTTAACTTACTGAGTGAGGCCAGATATCAAACCCTTATCCTCACAGAGACGTTGTTGGGTCCTTTACCCACTGGGCCACAATGAGAACTCCACAGCAAAGATTATTTATTGTACAACTAGGGAACTGAGGCTCAGAGAGGTTAAATGACTTGCCCAAATCACACAGCAAACAAACAGCAAACCATGAATTTGGATTCAGTCATGTCTGTTTCCAAAGCCTTTGCTCTTTCTGCTGTATTTCTCTCAAGGCCCTTAACTTCCGCTTTCCCAAAGCTAGAGGTGTAGCATGACTAAGATGCTTATGACCGGCCAGCAGTGAATGGAGCCAATGACGGGAGTCCTTTTATGTCACAGAGTGTGGCATAGTTTGTTCATGGCAGTGCTCTTGGAATTTGTGTATACCTTGCACCCCGATAGTCCTGAGAATATATCTGCCGTAGTGGGGGAGAGATTAAGAAACTCATCGTAGGTGTCTCTTTGGGAGAAAAAACTGTTATTTGTTTACTTATATGGCAGCCATTCAAGTGTTGCAGAAGAAGTAACTTGCTTCTGATCTGTTTGCCGCCTTCAGACCAGACCTGTGGATATGAAGGCTCTTGGGTAAGATATGTGTCAGGTATACTGAGGACAAAGTGCACATTTAATTAGAAAACCGGGGAATAGAAGGCAGTATCTGGGGCAGGGCGGGAGGGGGGTTAGATTTTCTATGATCCCTTTTAGGCATTTTTATCGAATAAAACCTCCCCCAGTACAGGAGAAGCTCTTAGGCACCTCCATGTAACCAATTCATGGGGTTAATTGATGCTTTCCAATCCTGCTGGAAAACTTATCAACGAAGGCAGCCCTGTGTGCTTCTGCACCCCGACATCTTTTGTGCTTACCAGGATTTTTATGTAGATTAATTCATTAAATCTTTAGAGCAATACCATTTTACAGTGAAAAAAATGTGGCGTGAGGCAGTTAAATAAGTCAGCCCCAGTCGAGTTAGGTCCTTACCAGGAGTTAATGGTGTTTGCTAACAAAACAATTTTTGCCAGACACACACGGCATAATTTAATTCAATGGAGTGTAACCCTAGGAAAGATGAGTGTAAAGAGAGATTGAGCTAGGATTTTCTTGAAAACTAAATCGAATGTTTTGGAAAAGCTTGATAAAGGTGAGTCTCAAAAAAGGTTGCTATCGGAGCTCCCCTTGTGGCTCAGCAGAAACAAATCTGACTAGTATCCATGAGGACATGGGTTCAATCCCTGGCCTCGCACATTGGGGTAAGGATCCGGCGTTGCTGTGAGCTGTGGCTTAAGTTGCAGATGTGGCTCAGGTCCGGGATTGCTATGGCTGTGCTGTAGGCCGGCAGCTACAGCTCCGATTCAACCCCTAGTCTGGAAACCTCCATATACAGTGGGTACGGCCCTAAAAAGATCCAAAAAAAAATAAGGGTTGCTATTGAATTAGGTATGAACAAGACCATGTACTTTCCTGTCTCTATAACCGGGCCTGCTGCTGCTAATTAGAAAGGCTTGTCTCGTTTTCCTCCTTCAGAGGCGTCTTCCAGATCCATCTCTGAGAAGACTTCTCAGGGAGCCTGAATTTTACCAGTTCTGTGACTCAGCGGCGAGTTGCTTAATCTCTCTGAGACTTAGAGTCTGCATCTGTGAGATGGAGATAGTAATATCTAGCTTGCAGGGTTGTTGTAGAAATTAAACAGGGTTATCTGGCCCATAGTAAGTACTCAACACATGGCAAAAATTACAGTGTGTTTGCTCTTGGGCTGGGGGCTATGGAAACAGAAGAATGAGACTGACCCTGCCTCCAGAAGCCAAAGACTAGCGGAGGACTGTCTGCCTGCTTTTGGCTCCACTTACTCTGCAGTGAGCTGAAGCAGATTTTCATAAATGTAAATGGAAACTTTTCTCGGTGTTTTTAGACACTGACACCATTATGTCATCCAAATTCTCGGTTAGCATTTGAATAACTCATCCTGAGGGCCTGGAATGCATCAGCACAGTCTTTCCAGATAGAGCTTTCTTAATTTCTTTCCTTTTCTTTTTCTAAGAGTATAGTTGATTTACAGTATCGTGCCAATTTCTGCTGTACAGCAAAGTGACCCAGTCATACATATATACACACATTCCTTTTTGTTCATTATCTTCCATCGTGGTCTGTTCCAAGAGCCTGGATATAGTTCCCTATGCTATACTGTAGGGTCTCATTGCTTATTCATTCTAAATGTAATAGTTTATACCTACTAACCCTGAACTCCCCGTCTACTCCCTTTTCCCCTTGGCAACCATCAGGTCTGTTCTCCATGTCTGTAAGTCAGTTTCTGTTTTATGGATAGATTTATTTGTGCTATAAAAAATATATATATATATATTTAGAGCCCCAACCACTGCATATAGAAGTTCCCAGGCTAAGGGTTGAATCAGAGCTACAGCTGCCAGCCCGCATCACAGCCACAGCAACTCAGGATCCTAGCTGCGTTTGGGATCTATAGCACAGCTCATGGCAACCTTAACCCCCTGAGCGACACCAGGGATTGAACCCACATCCTCGTGGATACTAGTCAGGTTCGTTGCTGCTGAGCCACAGTGGGAACTCCAGTGTGCCATATTTTAGATTCCACATATAAGTGATATCATATGGTATTTGTCTTTCTATTTCTTCATTTAGTGTGGAAATCTCTAGTTGCATACATGTTTCTACAAATGGCATTATTTTGTTCTTTTTTATGGCTGAGTAGTAGGCTATTGTATATATGTACCACATCTTCATCCTTTTTTTTGTAGGGCTGCACCCACGGCATATGGAAGTTCCCAGGCTAGGGATAGACCTGGAGCTGCAGCTGCAGGCCTACACTACAGCCACACTAGATCCAAGCTGTGTCTGTGAACTACATTACAGCTCATGGCAATGCCAGATCTTTAACCCACTGAGCAGGGCCAGGGATCAAACCCACATCCTCTTGGATACTGTAGAATTCATTACTGCTGAGCCACAAAAGATCTCCTGTACACATCTTCTTAATCCATTCATCTGTCAAGGGATATTTAGGCTGTTTCCATGTCTTGGCTACTGTAAATATTGCTGCAGTGAACGTAGAGGTGCATGTATCTTTCTCAGTGAAAGTTTTGTCTGGATATATGCCCAGGAGTGGGATTGCTGGATCATATGGTAGCTCTATATTTAGGTTTCTGAGGGACCTCCATACTGTTTTCCATAGTGGTTGTACCAATTTACGTTCCCACGAACAGTATAGGAGGGTTCCCTTTTCTCCACAGCCTCTCCAGCATTTGTTATGGATACAACTTTCTTACATTTAGTAAATGATTTTTTCTAAAGCCTTAAGGGGTCAATGGGATGGCTTCAAGAGGAGCAGGTTCCAGAGTTCCCGTCGTGGTGCAGCTGAAATGAATCTGACTAGGAGCAATGAGGTTGTGGGTTCGGTCCCTGGTGTCGCTCAGTGGGTTAAGGATCCGGCGTTGCCATGAGCTGTGGTGCAGGTTGCAGACGCGGCTCGGATCCCACGTTCCTGTGACTGTGGCGTAGGCTGGCAGCTATAGCTGCGATTAGACCCCTAGCCTGGGAACCTCCATATGCCGCGGGTGCAGTTCTAAAAGAACAGACAAAAAAAAAAAAAAAAAAAAAAGGAGGAGCAGGTTCCAAATTATAGAGGCCGCCTGGAGCAGACTCTGGAACTTCTCCAAACTGGGTTCACGTCATGGCCTTTTTTTTTTTCTTTGTTTTTTTAGGGCTGCACCTGTGGCATATGGAGGTTCCCAGGCTAGGGTTCCATCTGGAGCTGTAGCCGCTGGCCTTCACCACAGCCACAGCAACGCCAGATCCCATCTGTCACCTACACCACAGCTCAAGGCAACGCCAGATCCTAACCCACTGAGTGAGGCCAGGGATCGAAAATGCGGCCTCATGGATGCTAGTTAGGTTCATTAACCACTGAGCCACGATGGGAACTCTGACACATCATGGCTCTTTGACCTCAGAAAACTTACATAATAATTCTGAGCACCAATTTTCTCATCAGAAAAATGGGAATAGTTATTCTCATTTCATTGGAGGTAATAACAAGCAGATGAGATGAAATGTCACGTGTCCAGCCCAGTACTTGGCATACGGTCCATCCCTTATAAATGTTAGTTTTAACACATGAGTATGAGTAGGTAGAAATGTGATGGGCACACAGCTAACCTATGAGCTCAAGAGCTGCCAGCAGGTCTTTGTTCAATGCTTTCTTTATGCTCTTGTCACAAAGACTCTGGTCTGGATAGTTCATTGGTCTGACCCCGCACACTGGCTCTTAGTCTTCCAGCAGAAATGACTAATACTCACATTCCTATTCCATTATTTCATTTGCAGGGTTATCTTGAGTGAGGTCATCAGCTTCTGGGAGCCTCCGTTGATGTGTCCCATCATACCTTGCAAGAATGATGAAGGGAATGGAATAAGGAAAAGCAGGTAAGACTATGCTGACACTCACAGGTACCTAATGAATTGTGGCTAGCTATAGTGTAGTGAGAGGCCTCTATCTGAACTAGAAGGTTTTCAGTAGATCAAAAAAGTTGATTAAAGCAAAGAACCTTTATTTTTTTCCGTTTTATATCCTGCATTTGTTCCTTAACATTAAATCGCAAAAGCAAGGAATCTTTTAAAAAAAGACACAACCTTTCTTTCCTTGCCTTGCCCTGCCAGTACCACGGAGATCATCAAACGTGTTAATTTCATCCCCAGTGGTAGCTCCCACCCCCACTCCTGGCCCGTATGATAGCCATGCGCCACCCACCTACAAAAGCTAGAAATACTGCTCCAGACATAAAGTTTGGTCTGCAGCCTTGCAGGTTTTCCTGCTCAGAGACCAGATAAGTGACCACAAGCCAGAGTAGGATGAGAAGAGAGGGGGCGTGGCACCCACCAGGAACCACAGAAGAGGAGGGTGTGGAGAAATCTGAAAAGGGGGTGGTGAGGGAGGTTTGGATGGAGGAGGAACCATGAAATAGGAACTGCTTCAGGAACCAGCTTCTCCTCATGCTGCTGTCTGGAGGGGACCAGCTACCGCCTGCGGAATTCAGTCTGCTGAATCGGGCTGCCCCTGAGCACCTGATCTGGAATGAGTTCTTTTGCCCTGGAGCCCTTGGCAAGCTTTCCTTCCCCATCTGACTTTTCACGCGTTAGTAGCATTGACTCTTGTCAGCCCTGGAACACAGGGAGAGGAGATGTGGCTTCCTGGATGGGTTATGATGTCCTAAAGCGAAATGCTTACCCCCTTGTCACAGTGAGACTGGACAGGCCAGCTTGACCTGGCCTCTGTGTTCGGATGATGATAGAACACCCCACCTTTTTATGCATATTCCAAGTTGAAAACTCTGTGGATTTAGGGCTTTGTGTTTCTAAGTCAAACTGGAGGCGACTCCTACTCTGAACTAGAACCCATAGAGTCACTGCAAAAGCCACCAGAGCTGGTGCTCACATGGTCATCAAAGGCACACTTCTGATCTAGTTGTTCTTGCGGCTTATAATTAGACTTTGCTGTTAGAAAAAAATTTTGAAAGCAGCTGTTCGCGGTGCTATTCCGATCTGTGACTGACCCAGTTTTTAAAAATTAAAAACGTGGCATTGGTATTTGTCACGTCTTTGCGCCTTGCTCACACTTCTGTAAGATGAGCACTGAGAAGTGTTTTCTGAGCTGTGAGCTTGTGGAGGAGGAAGGGCCATGTGCCTGAGGGCATTGACCGGCTCTCAAGCAAAACTTCAGAGGCGTAGCTCTTGCTGAGATTTACCTTCCTGTGCCGAAAGGAAGATGGCAAAATAGACCTCTCCAAATAGATTAATTTTAGAGGTAAATAATTGTGAATGTTGTTTATGCTTTGTTCTCAGTGTTTTTGCCACCACTGCCTTTGTGACAGAAGTGAGCTCTTGTGCTGTAACCTTAATCATCAATCCTCACATCCCATTCCTGTGTGGAGAGGGTCTGTTTTTCAGGATCCTCCCCCAAACCTTGCAAGAAATCTGGTGGTTTATTCCTTTTTTGTTGTTGTTGTTGTTTTAGGACCGCACCGGCGGCATGTGGAGGTTCTCAGGCTAGGGGATGAATCAGAGCTGTAGCCACTGGCCTACGCCACAGTCACAGAAACATGGGATCCAAGCTGTGCCTGCAACCTACACCACAGCTCACAGCAACACCAGATCACCGACCCACTGAGCGAGGCCCGGGGTCACACCTGCTCCCCATAGATACTAGTCATATTCATTTTTGTTGAGCCACGATGGGGACTCCCCTTTACTACTTTCTTTGGAAATAGTATTATGCTGTACAATTTTAAAGATAGGTTAAGGAATAAGTAGTCTTGGGGAGTTCTCTTGTGGTGCAGTGGTTGGGGATCCAGTGTTGCCACTGTAGCAGCTTGGGTTGCTGCTGTGGTGTGGGTTTGATCCCTGGCTGGGGAACTTTCACGTGCTTTGGGTGCAGCCAAAAAAAAAAAGGAAATAAGTAGTCTTAGAATCTTTGTGCACTGTTGGTGGAAACATAAGATAGTATAGCTACTATGGAAAAACATGGAGATTACTCAAAAAACTAAACATAGAATTACTATATGATTCAGAAATTCCACTTCTGAGCATATACCCAAAAGAAATGAAATCAGGGTCTTAAAAAGATATCTAGGGAGTTCCCTTCATGGCTCAGAGGTTAACGAACCTGACTAGGATCCATGAGGATGCAGGTTTGATCCCTGTTCTTACTCAGTGGTTTAACAGTATGGCGTTGCCATGAGCTGCAGGAGAGGTCACAGACGTAGCTCGGGTCTGGAGTTGCTATGGCTGTGGCTTAGGCCGCGGCTTCAGCTCTAATTCAACCACTAGCCTGGGAACTTCCATATGCTGTGAATGTGGCCCTAAAGAGCCAAAAAAAAAAAAAAAAAAACAGAAAAAGATATTTTACAATCATGTTTAGCGACGTATTAGTCACTATAGCTAAAATGTAGAATTAACCCAAGTGTCTATTGATGAATGAATGGGTAAACAAAAAGTAGTGTATACATACAATGGGATATTTTTGAATAAGGAAGGAAATCCTGACACATATTACAACATGGATGAAACTTGCAGATATTATGCTAAGTGAAATAAACCAGTTACAGAAAGACAAATACTATATGATTCTGCTTATTTGAGGTACCTAGAGCTGTCAAATTCATAGAGAAATAGAATCATGGTTTCCAGGGACTGGAGGGAGTTATTGTTTAATGGGTGTGGACTTTTAGTTTTGCAAGATGAAAAGAGCTTTGGAGATTAGATGCACAATAATGCAAAGGTACTTAATACTGAATCAGACACTTAAACATGGTGAAAACGGTAAATTTTATGTCATGTGTATTTACCGTAATTAAACATACTTTAAAAAAAGTAGTCTTCCTATTCTCTAATCATATTACCTGACATTATTTTGTTCGGATTTGAACTTATCTTGTTCATTTAGTTATTTATTGTCTGTCTTCCCTTATATATTGCTCAGCATCCTTGCAGGAAAGACACACTCAAACTGGCTAATTTGCGGACAGGTATGGGTGGGGTTTAAGGAAACCAGCAACAGCTAGTGCAGTTGCTGGCCTAATACACAGGATGTGCCTTCCCACCCACAAGCTTGAAGGGGAGAACGGGGTACTCATTGCCTGAACCCAGAGCTGAATACCCAACGGAAGTATTTTGTTTACTTTTGGTTTTGATATAGGGATATAAGCAGGAAGGGGGAGAGCCAGAAACCAGAAGCCAAGGGAACTCGCTGATGTGGTCTTCCAGTCAGCACTGGGGGTGCAGAGCAGGGTGAAGTGTGGAAAGAGGATCTGAACAAACAAGAAATCTGACATGCGCTTACCTATAAAGTTATACTCTTTAATACAATAACTTCACCTGTCTTATACTTCATTGTGCCTTAGTGCCTAGAGCAGACCTGATGCACGGTAATAATAACTAACATTCACTGGTTGTTTATTATACACTGGGGATTTCCATTGGGCTTTACATGTACTAAATTATTTAGTCTCCATGTCCACTGTTTTAGGTATTATTTTTATTAGATATTATTACCACCTTTTTTTTTTTCCCTGTTTCGGGCCACACCCACGGCATGTGGAAGTTCCCAGGCTAGTGGCCGAATCAGAGCTGCAGCTGCCAGCCTACGCAATCCCTGGCCAGAGAACTGCCATATGCCGCAGGTGAGACAATTAAAAAAAAAAAAATCACAACAAACTGAAGACAATACTAATATGAAGATTTAATACTCTGATAACAGAGAGTTCTTTCCCCAGATTAAGAGTGTTCCAGCTATCTGGGTGAGGAAATGAGCAGCAGGAGACAAATTGAGGCTGCGAAGATTGAACTGGCAGCCAGATTTCTTAGTGGAATACTGAATTTAGAGTCTTTAACAAAGTCTAGCAGCAGCCCAATTTTAGCTTATGAACATTTTTATCACATTTATCACATTTTATTAATGGGTAATGCACTTAGTAGGTGACTAATGAAAATGAAATCTTATAAAATTATAAATTTTTGAGTCACTTTGAGCCCATCAGTGGATGCCAGCTCTTTTATTTTATTTTTCTTTTTTTGGCCACCCCACAGGACAAGGCGTTCACAGGTCAGGGATCAGATCTGAGCTGTAGCTCCCATCCATGCCACAGCTGCACCTACGCCAGGTCCTTAACCCACTGTGCTGGGCCAAGGAGCAAACCTGTCTCCTGGCAGAGAATGCACAGCGAGAACTCCTATCAGCTCATTTTATTTTATTTATGGTTTGGAATTTTATTTTATTTTTTCCATTATAGTTGATCCCATCAGTTCCTTTTAAAGAATCCCTTACATGAGGGGAAAAAGCATAGAGGATTAGGGTTAGAAAAGACTGGTCTTAAAAGACTGGTCTTTCCACGTGTGAGACTACATAGTGATCTCCACAATAAGTCTAGTTACCATCTGTCACTGTAGAGAGTGGTGGCTGAGAAGGGGTGCGAAGGAAACATTTGAGTGCTGGAGTTTTTCTGTGTTGTGATCCTGAAGGTTACATAGTTGCAATACAGATGCAGAAATTCATCACACTATACACTTCAAATGATTGCACCTTATAATAAAAATACTTTTTACTTAAGTGAAAGACTTAGGCGGAGTTCTGGTTGTGGCTCAGTGGGATAAGACCCTACATAGTGTCTGTGAGGATGTGGGTTTGATCCCTGGCCTCATTGCTGTCGCTGTGGCATAGGCCTGCAGCTGCAGCTCTGATTTGACCCCTAGCCAGGGAACTTCCAAATGCAATAGGTATGTACCCTAAATAAAATAAAAAAGTGTTTCTTAAAAAAAAAAAAAAACCTTGGCATTCCCTGGTGGCACAGTGGGTTAGGGATCCAGTGTTGTCACTGCTGTGACTTGGGTTGCTGCTGTGGCATGGGTTCAGTCTTCAATCTCTGGCCTGGACACTTCCACATGCCACAGGTATGGCCAAAAAGAAAAAAAAAACAGATTTAGTAAAAAATTATATTGTACTGAAAATAAAAGAAAAAGAAGAATCTGAGAAAATATGTTTTATAAACTGGGAAGTGCTACAAAGTCTCCTCCTTTACCTTAGAAATCTGAGACATCTTTGACAACCCTCCTAGTTTCTCCCTCTCTGTGGCCGCTCCTCAGTCTCTCTAGGGTTCATTTGGCCTTTTCCTGCCTGTCTTGTAAGTGTTGTGTCCCCAGAGGTCGGTCCTTATAACTTTCCTCACTTTACATGCTACTGATGATCTCTGTAGGTCCAGCTCCCAACACCATTTCCTCACCTCCGGGTCACAGCTCTTTTCTCCTCTGGGCTCATGCTCATTCATTCAACAACTATTTACTGGGTTGTCTTTCCCGGGTGTCTTCTTATGCCAAATACTGTTGTTGGCACCAGGCCACTTGAGTGAATGAAACAAAGATCTTCGCCTTCGTAGAACTTAACGCGGCCAAATCACTCTCCCTGGACGTACCAAGACTCAATACGTCCCAAATGATCTCATTATCTTCATACCTTGATTCTCTTCTAACCCAACCTGTTTTTCCCATGCCTCCCCCATCTTAGTATTGCGTCGTCATCCTCTCAGAAACTCGGAGGCATCCTTGACCCCTCTTAAATAAATCACCATAGCCTGACTTTTCTGCGTCCTGAGTATCTCTCAAAACCCTCCACTTGGGTGTGTTTGCACTGCCCCACTCTGTTCTCACTCTTTCTCACCTGGCTTACCGGCTGGTCTCTCTGCCTCCTGTCTTCCTTCTGCCTGTCATTCTCCCTGCGGCCACTAGAAAGATAGTAAAATGCAAATCAGAACAAGTTGCTTTCTGCCTAAATCTGTCCAGTGGCCCTGGCAGAAGAAAGTCTAAATCCTTTACCTTGTTGTCATGTTTTCAGCTGTCAGGTCATAATCACAGCTGCTGAAACCTGGGTTCACATCCTTGTTTACTAACATAACCTTGGGCAAAATTGTTTTATCCTTTCCGCGCCTTACTTTCCCACCTATGAAATGGGCGTGATAGTAGTACCGACATCAAGAGCTCTTACAGGGATTAGATCTGCTATTGTCCACAAGGCTCTGGGAGCAGTGCCTGGTCCTCAGCACATACTCAAGAAGGGCTGGTTTCTTTCAGATGGTTGCTGTAATGTGTAAATAAGTTAAAACATCGAAGAGGCTTTGAAGCACCCAGTCTGTCTTAAATGCTCTGAGACGTCACTGTTTTTGCCTCTCTAGCCTTATTTCTTGCCCCCTTTGCACACGAACCTGACCCAGCTCCGTGGGGCTGCCTGTAGCTCTTTTTCTTACACCTCTAGGCCTTGGTTCTTCCCATTTTTATCTTTTTCCTGGACTTCTCCTAACTATCCTTGTGGTCTCTGCCCAGACACCAGTCCCCGGCTGCCCCAGCCCAAGCTGGGTTGATGGCTCCTCTTCTGTCTCTCCCTCTTAGAACCTGTGCTTCCTTCTATCGCAGAACATTATAATTATTTATTTTAAATGTACTGAGATAAGCAAAATGTGCCACATATATATATATACACAAAGGAATATTATTCAGCCATAAGTAGGATGAAAATACATCATGGGTAAACCTTAAAAACATTGTGCTGGGTAAAACAAGTGAGGATTTTGATCCAAGGTTGAAAGAATTAGGCTAAATTTCTCTAAATCCTAGCTTTACCAGGCTGTGTGGCCGAATGTAAGATACATAACTTCTGTAAGTTTCGGTTTCTTCGTCTACAAAAATAGGTAACTTTTCTTTATAAATTTGCTTGAAGTAGTATGTGTAGAATATTTGACACTATCCGTGACCTGAACAATGGTAAGAACTCCGGAACTGTTTTCTTATTATTATTCAGTTGTGATCTCTGTGGGTATGAGGTCTGTATCCATGTCATGGTTGGATGTCAGGCTCATGCATATGGGTTCAGTTTCCACATTGTGACCAACCTTGAAGAATATACTGCAACAGATTAAATGTAGAAGCAGATGTAATGATCCAGCTGTGTTCTATTGATCTAGAGAGTAAAGAGATTTTTAAAAATAAGCATTACTACTCTTGCTAGATTTTTTATTTGCGTAAACGGTATTTTTTAATTTTTTTGCCTTTTTTAGGTCCACACCCACAGTATATGGAAGTTCCCAGGCTAGGGGTCGTATCAGAGCTGCACCTGCCAGCCTACGCCACAGTCACAGCAACGTGGGGTCCAAACCGCATCTGCAGCCTACACCACAGCTCATGGCAAGACCTGATCCTTATCCCACCGAGCACGGCCGGGGATCCAACCCGCATCCTGATGGATACTATCTGGGTTGGTAATGCGCTGTCATGAATGGAACGCTAAGTAAATGTTATTTTCCATAAAATTTATCCTTTATGTTAATGTACAAAGGAATTATTAATTTTTTTTCTTTTTACAGCTGCACCCGCAGCCTGTGGAAGTTCTTGGGCTAGGGGTTGAAGTGGACCCACAGCTGCCGGCCTACACCACAGCCATGACAACACTGGAAGGCAGTTACGCTTCCCACTGTAACACCAATGCTGCTGTCACGGCAACACTGGATCTGAGCTGCATCTGCAACCTGTGCTGCAGCTTGCAGCACTGCCGGATCCTTAACTCACTGAGTGAGGCCAGGGATCAAACCTGCCTCCTCATGGACACTATGTCGGGTTCTTAACCTGCTGAGCCACAACAGGAGCTCGACTAAGGTTATTTTTGAATTAATTAATAAGTATTTAAAATATTCTCTTGGAGTTCCCGTCGTGGCTCAGTGGTTAACGAATCCGACTAGGAACCATGAGGTTGCAGGTTTGATCCCTGGCCTTGCTCAGTGGGTTAAGGATCCGGCGTTGCCGTGAGCTGTGGTGTAGGTTGCAGATGCGGCTCAGATCCTGCGTTGCTGTGGCTGTGGCGAAGGCCGGCAGCTACAGCTCCTGTTAGACCCCTAGCCTGGGAACCTCCATATGCCGCGGGTGTGGCCCTAGAAAAGGCAAAAAGACAAAAAAAAAAATTCTCAGTTTTAATTTCTAATGTAGTAAACGCTGATACATAGAACCTATATAAATAACGTTCTTTGGGATCCTCAGTAATTTTTAGGAGTGTAAAGAAGTCCTGAGACCAAAAAGCTTGAGAAGCACCATCCTTTGCAGTTGGATCCCTGCCACAGCACCCAGGACAACTGGCCTCCAGCGTGTGCTTTGACACTTTGTAGGGTGGGGAGGTCGTCACCTCCTGGAGAAGCTGGCTTTATCGCTGGGCTCCTCCGCCTGCTAGAAAGTTCTGGCAATGAGTCAAAAAATCACTGTTTTGTAGCCTCCCACTGAGTGGTCTTAGACCCACCCGTTATTTTCACACATTGCAGTTTGGAGCCCTCTTCCAGCTCTGCAAGCCAGTCATCGATTCCCCTCTGTGCTGGCCCCAGAGGGAATCAGCCTGTCCTTCGGGTGACTAAAGTGCATGTGTGTTTTTCTGAGTCAGCCAGTGATTTGTAGCAAGCGTTGCCAAGCCAGATAGCTCACAGCTGCTTTTCCAGGAACCAGAGGATTATCTCCAGTCCCACAGTGAATGTGAGAAACTCATTTTGTTGTTGGTTTTACCAATAAATTAAAATTTTCCATTACAAAGCACATGTTCTTATTAAGGAAAATAAAAAAACATAGGGAATAAAAGAAGACTTAAAAATAAAAATGGGGTCATGATCAGCCCTGACTTTCCTGTTTTGGCATCTAGCTCCCTTTCAGGCTTGCCCTGAATACTGTTCTTTTCAGCCAGTTCTTACAAGCAGGTATGTGCACTAGGCCTCCAGTGGCCTCACAGACTGACAGGCTGCCTGCTGCCTTGTCGGTCCCCAGCCCCATCAGGACAGTGGAGGAGGGTCACTCGAGGAAACAGGAAGCTCTCAAGGATCATGATGCTTGTGCTATCTGAAGCCAGATCTCTCCAGGCTATGTAGGGTCAGAGAGGACAGAGGCTGTACTACAGCAGCGATTAGTCAATTTTTTTCTGCACTTTTTTTGGGGGTGGAGGGTAAAACTTGAAGTCCTTACGGAAATTCTACTTCTGAGACTTTATACAAGGAAATGATAGGAGATTGAGATGGCATTATGTGTCTATTGTTACTCGTAGTGATAATATGAATGTATAAGAACAAGCTAAATGTTCTGTGATAAAGGTTTGGTTTAAAAACGATATCTGTAGGGAGTTCCCGTTGTTTCACAGCGGAAATGAATCCGACTAGGAACTGTGAAGTTTCAGGTTCGATCCCTGGCCTCGATCGGTGGGTTAAGGATCCGGCGTTGCTGTGAGCTGTGGTGTAGGTTGCAGACGTGGCTCGGATCCTGCATTGCAGTGGCTGTGGTATAGGCCCGCGGCTGCAGCTCCAATTCGACCCCTAGCCTGGTAACCTCCATATGCAGCGGGTGAGGCCCTAAAAATACAAAAAAACAAAACAAAACAAAACCGAAAACAAAAATAAAACTACCTGCAAGGGAACAAGGGACATGTGGGAAATCTCTGTACCTTTTTCTCAACTTTGCTGTGAACCTAAAACTGCTTTAAAAAATGAACATCTTTAAAAAAACAGCAACTATATGCTTATATGTTCTGGGTTAATAATAAATGACAGTTACAAAAGCTTTGATGTGGGAAATTTTTCAACACAGAGAGTTATCTGGTATATGACTAGTATACAGTTTTTATATATTTCTTGACTGAAAATTGAAAAAAGCAGATAAGAAATATATACAGTACAGTTTCATTTTTTTTTCTTTTGACTATACTTGTGGCCTGTGGAAGTTTCCAGGTGAGGGATTGAACCCATGCCACCAGAATAACCAGAGCCACAGCTGTGACAATGCCAGATCCTTAACCCACTGAGCCACCAGGGAGCTCGAGTACAGTTTGGATTACATAAATATTTTTGTTACAAAGTGAAAAAAGTTTATCTTAATGGTTGGCACCACATGTCTCAAATGGAAGAAACTGTCTTTGTGAAAACGCTTTGAAATGCCTGTAGGCACAGATGTCAGCAGATGTCCAGCTCAGACAAGGAGGAGTTGCTTTGCATGAAGCAAAGAGGAATATGGTTTATTGCTTGTGAAAAGAAGGGGGAAGAAAGAAGGTTTTGGTCAGTGCTCTTACACTAGCAAATGACAGAAATTTAACTCAGTCTGGCTTAAGGGAAAAACCCAGGTGTCTCCTTAGATACGGTTGGATTTAAGGACTCGAACATACTTGTGCTGTCTCTCCATCTCCTGGTTTTGTCTTCTTTTGTCTTGATTCACTCTCAAGCAGGCTCTTGTGGTGGCAAAGATGGGCACTAGCAATGCTAGGCTGCCCTTTCCACCAGCTCAGTGACCCCAGGGGCAACTCTCACCAAGAGTTCCCACAACCCTGTCCCTGAATAGCAGTCTGGCAAGGGAGATGGAATGCACCATTTTTTGGGCTTAGTCACTTGTCTGGGTCACAGGAATAGGATGGGGTCAGCCTTGCTCAAGTTATTTGGAAGTTCCAAAAAATAATTTGCAAGGTTTCTATCAGGGAGCTTCTAAAACCCTTGGAATTTCCTGAGTGACAAAAAGGCCTTTATTATTATTATAACCCTTGGATGACTCCTGAGTTTATGCTAATGAGGGGACTCATGAAGGAACCCTACCTAGCTTCAGGATGGAGACTGGTCACCAGAAAGACCAGCCACTGATTAGAAGGTTGGGACTTTGAGCTAAGCCAGCCTCAACGAGGGGAGAGAGATTGGAGACTGAGTTCAAGCACGTGGTCCAGGATTTAATCAGTGAAATTCCAATAAAACTCTGGACAGCAAAGCTCGGTGGAAGCTTCTTGTTGGTGAACACACATTGGGAGGAGGAGGTGTACTTATTCCTTGGGAAGAGGGCACAGAGCATCTGTGTTCAGGACCCTCCCAGATCTTACCCTATGTGTCTCTTCTATGTGTCTCTTCTGATTTGTATCCTTTATAATGAAAATCTAATTGTAAGTATAGTGCTATCCTCAGTTTTGGGTCATTCTACTGAATTAGGGAACCTGAAGGCGGTTATAGGAATCCTCTGGATTTGTAGCCAGTTTGTTGAAAGTATGGGTGACCTGGGACCCCACTTGTTCCTTGTGTCTCAAATGGGGGCGGTCTTGTTGGGGACTGTGCCCTTAAAGCTGTGCAATCTGACAATAAGTCTGGGTGCTTAGTGTCAGAACTGAGATGCCACACACAGGATGATGTCAGAACAGTTGGGGTTGAAACAAAATAGAATTGAGTCTATATCCGTGCACTGCAGGACAGAGGAAGAGGTGTGGAGCCAGGAGCCTAGAGGCCAGGTGGTATGGTAACAGAAAATCACTGGGAAAGAACTGAAACCTTGAAGAGGGCTTTGGATTTTCACAAGTGAGGGAGTTGGAGAGAAGGAGTTCAAGCCAGTTTTCTATCAGCCTTTCAGAGAAGGAAGGTCCCCAGCTGAGCTGAACATACATTCACATTTGCTATAGAAGTCTGTGTTCATAGGTTTTCACTTTTATGAGCTGATTACAACTAGTTTTTCCAAGTGAACACACTTCTTTCACTCACTTATGATGAGATCTTTCTTATTTTACACATCTGCTTTCAAAGGTCTCTAGTCGCTCTCAGAGCCAGGTGTAGCAGCAGCTAATGGAAGGGCTGGCTAATGCATGATGGTGGGTTTGTAGAGCAAGTGCAAGAACAAGTCAAGGGGGCAAGATACATTAACCAAGATGTGCCTGTTCTGAGGAAGCCCAAAATACCAGAAAGTTCAGTGCTATTGATAGTGACTTCCAGCCTTTAGAAAAACTCTAAACTGTGTCATTTTATGAGTAAAAGGTGAAAAGTTCTAAAGCAACCGAGAATTCAGTAGCAGTTGCCTATTGATGTTAAGTCATTTTCTTCCTTTTTTTTTTGCAGCTTTGAAAATCAGTGTGATCTCGGAGTTCCCGTTGTGGCTCAGTGGTTAATGAATCTGACTAGGAACCATGAGGTTGTGGGTTCGATCCCTGGCATCGCTAAGTGGGTTAAGGATCCGGCGTTGCCATGAACTATGGTGTAGGTTGCAGACGCGGCTCGGATCCTGCGTTGCTGTGGCTGTGGCGAAGGCCGGCGGCTACAGCTCCTGTTAGACCCCTAGCCTGGGAACCTCCATATGCTGCAGGTGTGGCCCTAGATAAGGCAAAAAGACAAAAAAAGAAAGAAAGAAAGAAAGAAAGAAAGAAAGAAAGAAAGAAAGAAAGAAAGAAAGAAAGAAAGAGAAAGAAAGGAAGGAAGGAAGGAAGGAAGGAAGGAAGGAAGGAAGAGAGAGAGAGAGAGGAAGGAAGGAAGGAAGGAAGGAAAGGAGGAAGGAAAAGAAAGAAAGAAAGAGAGAAAGGAAGGAAGGAAAGAAAAGAAAGAAAGAAAGAAAATCAGTGTGATCTGATGGTAACCTTTGCAATGAATTTGGGAACTGCTTTGCCCTAAATCAGAGTGATTTTTGTAAAAGCCAAAAATTTATTGTAGGGTAACATGGTGGCCCCTGAGAATAAGTTGAGCAGAGAACATCAACTATACAGTCTTAGTATATTTTCAAACGTTCAGTGTTCGTCTTTATTTATTGTTCGTGTTTATTTATTTGTCTTGGCCACGCCCTCAGGCATGCAGGAATTCCTGGGACAGGGATAGAACTGGCACTACAGCAGTGACCCAAGCTGCTGCAGTGACAACGCTGGATCCTTAATTCACTGTGCCACAAGAGAACTCCCTGAATGTTCATCTGGTTTTTTTTTTTTTTTTTTTTTTTTTTTGCTTTTTAGGACCTCACCTGTGGCATATGGAGGTTCCCAGGCTAGGGGTCAAATTGGACTGTAGCTGCTGGCCTACACCACAGCCACACACAGCAGTGCAGGATCCGAGCCCTGTCTGCAACCTACACCACATTTCACAGCCACGGCAGATTCTCAACCCACTGAGTGAGGCCAGGGATCGATCCTGCGTCCTCATGGATACTAGTCAGATTCATTAACCGCTGAGCCATGACGGGAACTCCTGAATGCTCTTCTTTAAATGGAATACTCTCTTTGTGCTAGGTGGCTTCCATAGGTTGCATTTATAGTAACTGTGGGCATAAATTCAGAGTATAAAACCTGGCCCAATCTTTGCATTCCAGATGAGGAAACTGAGGCCCTGGGTAGTAAAGGGATTTGCCTAAGGGCAGCTGGTGAGATAGCGGCGGTGAGCACAGTTTAGGTGGGGTGGGCTGTGTTCACTATCCTCTATCCTGTCTCTTCCCCAAGTGAGATCAATAGTGAGTAAATCCTAAGACCATGGAAAGTGAGTGCCAAAAGGAAAACTGAAACTACCACTTTCAATCAGAAACCACTAATCTTCTTGTTGTAAAATGAGAAAACTGAGGCCCCAATGGTAGGAGGAAAGTAGCATATCCAAGGCCATGCATAGCAACTTTATCACATAGCTGAGACTAAAAGTCAGGTCCCCTGATGGTTACTTTTCAGGATGGCTGAGCAGGTCTGCTGCCTCTCCAGTGAATGAGGGGCCAGAGTCTGAGACTTTGCACAAAACTCCGATGCGGTTTGGAAAACTTCCTTGTGGAGACAGCAGACATTCCAGTTGTCTTTGTAGCCCCAGTAATGAGATATCGCTCATAGGATGATTCAGTGAGTAATGATAGCATCATTCATTTTCCCTCTATCAGTAACTCTTCCATGGCAATGTAGCTGAAGCTGAGGCTGCAGGGTCAAAAGGCTAAGGATGAAAAGTCATGTGTCTCTTTTTGTGCATCGTTCATTCAGCTGCCCATTCCTCCAGGCCTCCATCCATCCATCCATCCACCATTCAACAAAATCTACTCTGGCCATTATCCCTGCCATTGAGCAGTTCCCTGACTGTTGGGTCAGATAGATATGTAAACAACTAATTAAGATACAAATGTAGTAAAGAGATAACTAAAGAGTCACTGGAAAACCTAAGAGGTGCTGCCTAATTCATCTAAGGTAGAGGAAGAAGGCAGAGAGGGCAGAAAAGTTTTCCCAGAGGTGGGGGTCATGTGCTGAGTTTCGAAAGATGGGCGGGAAATACTCAGATGAAGAACAAAAAGGAGGAAATGCATTCCAGAATGAGGGAACAGCCTGAGGAAAGACGTATCTAAAATTTTATGAATAATACGACCATTTATTTAAAAATATTTTTATTTCTTTACATATGTGCAGATATGAAAGGGGTTATACATTAAAATGTTAATAATATTTATGGTGGGATTATGGGTGACCTTATAGAGTTCCCTTTTTTAGCTTTTATACGTTTTCATTATCTATTTTTTTAGGAATGAATGGGTGTCACTTATGACACCCATTGACATATACCATTATATTAAGTATAATATATAAAATAGTAATAAAATTTAGAAAATTTTAAGACCTTTTTCACAGGAGCCACTCTTCATCATTGAAAGTCCCAAAGGCGTCATGAAGGCTTCTGTCTGGAAAGACTTTGTGCCAAGTTTGGAGAATTTTATTTCACACAGAGCTTTCAGAAAAGGCTTTGTATTAGATTTCTTTGTATACACCATAATTTCCTACAATTTGAAGAGGAAGAAAAATTCACAAGGGTGTTGGAACGTACCTATGCCTTCAGACATTTATTTAACAAATAGGTATCGGGTATCCATTGGAAGAGCCACGGATGATTCAGGCAAGGAGAGCCTTTTGAAGTCAGGTTATATAGACAAAAATGAGCAGAAGACAGAGAAGGCCAAGGGCTGGGAGAGGGGTCGCCTGGGGCAGCATGGGAATGATCATGGGTTTTCATGGATTACGGTAATTATTCCCACCAGCGTTATCTCAAACGTGAGCCCGTGTGGCTCAGTGGAAACAAACCCGATTAGTATTCATGAGGATGCAGATTCGATTCCTGGCTCTGCTCAGTGGGTTAAGGATCCAGCGTTGCTGTGGCTGTGGTGTAGGCTGGCAGCTGCAGCTCGGATTCGACCCCTAGCCTGGAAACTTCCATATGCTGCACCTGCAACCTTAAAATAAATAAATAGAATAGGAGTTCCCGTTGTGGCGCAGTGGTTAACAAATCCGACTAGGAACCGTGAGGTTGTGGGTTCGGTCCCTGGCCTTGCTCAGTGGGTTAAGGATCCGGCGTTGCCGTGAGCTGTGGTGTAGGTCGCAGACGCGGCTCGGATCCTGCATTGCTGTGGCTGCGGCGTAGGCCAGTGGCTACAGCTCCGATAAGACCCCTAGCCTGGGAACCTCCACATGCCGCGGGTGCGGCCCTAAAATGACAAAAGGCAAAAAATAAATAAATAAATAAATAAATAGAATAAAATAAAATGAGAGCAAACACCTGCAACATTCAAAGTGTGAATGCAACCATTAGTGGGTCATGAAATCCACTTAAATGATCACAAATACAACTTTTTTTCATGTTTATGTAGGTTATTTATTCATTTATCATCGAGGTATAATTGACATATACCATTATATTAATTTCTGGTATGTAACATAATATTTGTATATATTGTGAAATGGTCACCACAATAAATCTAGTTAACATTCATCCCCATATGTAGTTATAAATATTTTTTTTTTCTTTCTTTCTTTTTGGCTGCACCTGTGGCATATAGAAGTTACCAGACTGGGGGCTGAACCTGCACCACTGGGGTAACCAGAGCCACTTCAGTGACAACACCAGATCCTTAACTCGCTGAACCACATGGGAATTCCATATTTTTTTAATTTTTTTAAATAAATTTTTTCTTTTGGAATTACTTCAGATTTACAGATAAGTTGCAAAGAAAGTTTTGGCATATTTTCACTCATTTTCCCCTGAAATATTAAGATCTTACATAACCATGGCACATTTGTCAAAACTAAGAGATTAACATTGGTATAATATTATTATTAACTAAACTATAGCTTTATTTGGCTTTCACTTGTTTTTCCACTAATGTGGTTTTTTTCTGTTCCAGAATCTAATCCTGGATTATATTTAGGTGACTAGTAAAAAGTGAAATTATACAGAATGTCATAGAAAATATTGAGGTACTTGCTCAGATTAGAGATAAGTACTATACGGTATAAAACATCTCCATTACATGTGTAAGTTGTAGTTTTAATGAAGGTGACAGTTAAAAAAGTAATAGGAGTTCCCTTCGTGGCTCAGTGGTTAACGAATCCGACTAAAAACCATGAGGTTGCGGGTTCGATCCCTGGCCTTGCTCAGTGGGTTAAGGATCTGGCGTTGCCGTGAGCTGTGGTGAAGGTTGCAGACGCGGCTCAGATCCCGCGTTGCTGTGGCTGTGGCGAAGGCCAGCAGCTACAGCTCCTGTTAGACCCCTAGCCTGGGAACCTCCATATGCCGCGGGTGCAGCCCTAGATAAGGCAAAAAGACAAAATCAATCAATAAAAAAGTAATAAAAGAGACACAGTCTTAGAGGACACCAAAGAATTAAGTATTCTTGCCATAACGGAGATTAATACTATAGTGAAGAGCAAAACAAAATACTTGAATCCAACAATGTGAATACTAGTGCAAAGTCAGGACTGTAGGACTGAGAGGCAGAGGACAGAGCAAGGTAGAGGTCCTTTTATTCTCTTTTTATTGATGTACTGAGCAGCCTTGTCCTTTGGAATAGAACATAACTGGCCCTGTACATGTGGTTGATTTGGATGGAATTCTTGGATCAGGCAGCTGAATGGGCTGCATCATACTACACACAGTACCTGAGCCTAGTACCGTGATCCCCAGGCTCTCTCCAAGGCCCAGTTTTGTCCCTAGTGAATTTATTAATGGTTATGAAGGAAGTTGGCAAAATGCAATTGGTATATGCACTTTGGTTTTTTTTTTTTTTTTTTTGTATATGCACTTTGAATGAGTCACTTTCTCTTCTAGGCTTCAGTTTCCTCATCTGTAAAATGGGGACACAACTCTTGCCCTGGCTCCCTCACAGGACTGTTGAGAGAATCAAGTGAGAAGAAAAGTGTTTTATAAATTGTTAAGGGATATGCAGATCTATATAAAAGTTAGGATTTCAGATGTGAATTTTCATTGGTGTTATTCCTTGGACAGTCAATATTTTGAGAACAAGGACATTACTTATCTTCATAACCCTAATGCCTATTACCATGCCCAGCGCACAGCAGGCCCTCATGGCATCGTCATCTCTATGGAGACGTAAGGATACCTTCCCCTCCATGGACTTGCAGATAGATGTTCATGCAGTTCCCAAAGGCATCCCAGCTCTGTCTTGTTCCTCCACTCAGCAGGGCAGAGTCAAGCTAGATCAGCTCTTACTCATCTACAGATTTGGGTCTCAGCATCAGCCTTTCTACCCTACCTGCCAGAGAACCACGCATTTCAGTTTTTATTTTTATTTCTAGAAAGTGACCTAAATGTCCACTGAAAGATGAATGGATAAAGAGGATTCAGTATACACATACAATGAAATATTATGCAGCCGTAAAGAAGAATGAAATCTTGCCATTTGCAGCAGCACGAATGACCTGAAATGACCAGAGAAAGACAAATACTGTACCATCTCACTTATATGTGGAGTTTCAAAAACAAAACAAACAAAACAGAAACAAGAAGAGATACAGAGAGCAAACTGGTGGTTGCCAGAGGTGGGGAAGTGGGGCAGAATAGGTAAAGGGGATTAAGAGATACAAGCTTCCAGTAATAAAATAAGCCTTGGGGTTGTATTATATGGCGTAAGGAATATGGTCAATAATACTGCAATAGTTTTGTACTCTGATAGATGGTTCCTGGACCTGTTGTGGTGATCATTTTGTAACGTAATTGATGGTCAGTATGTAATATACCTGAAGATAACATTATATGTCAGCTATATTTCAAAAAAAATTTTTAAATAGATTATCTTTTTTAAAAAAGTTTCAAAGACATGCATATACATACACACACATAAAATACGGAAAATACTGAAAATCACAACCAAGAAAAACTAATCTTATGTATAATCCCCAGCTTAAAAAAAATTATACAAAGGGAGTTCTCCCGTGGTGCAGGGGGTTAAAGCTCTGGCGTTGCTGCTGAAGTGACTCAGGTCACTGCTGTGGCATGGGTTTGATCCCACTGGTGAGGACAAAAAAAAATTATGCAAAGTGTTTAAAAGTTCCCCTATCCCCACCTTTCCAATTCCCAATACTAAGCACTATTAGCATTTTTTCTATACTTATACTAATATATCATTACCTCCATTTTAAAAAAATAAAAAATGAGATCATATTATAGAAAGTTTGCTAGCTGTTTTTTTTTTTTTTTCTTCATTCAGCAGTAATGAAGAACATCTTTTTAGGCCAGTATGTGCAGATCTATTTAATTCCTTATAATGCCTAGATAGTATTCTGCTATATGGATGTATCATTTGTTTATTTAGTCACCTATTGGTAGATATTAGATTATTTCCAGCTTTATGTAGCCACAGTACTGTAATAAATATTCCTGATCTTCATGTATTTGTGCTATTTCTTTTCTTGGTAGGCTAGACTCCTAAACGTGCTATTGCTGGGTCATAGTAGATATATGCTTTTAATATTATTAGATGCTGTCAAAGTACCTTCCAATAAGTTTATATCAGTTTACACTTCTACCAAGAGTGTATGAGAGTGTCCACATAATTGGCATTTTCAATCATTTTAGTGTTTTATTTTTGGCATGCAGAAGTTCTCCGGCCAGGGATTGAACCTGGGCCGCAGGGGCGACCTGAGCCACAGCAGTGACAACACCAGATCCATAACACGCTGGGCCACAAGAGAATTCTCTGAATCGGTATTCTTAGGCCTACCCAGCTGAATGTGGCAGAAATGATGCACTGGCTCACTCAACATCCCAGGCACCTGCCTTCTGGTATCTCCTCCCATGCTGGGGGCTGGAAAGCCAGTCACATTCCCCAGACTTTTTCCCAACTAGGATCCACAAATCAGAGTCTCATACTCTGGAAAGACTTGAGTTTGGAACTGAATTAAGTGAGGAGAAGGACAGGGCACAAGGTAACCGTTTGTGTTGGCGTGAGCTTCAGGAGATGGCAGATTTCTGGGTCCAGCAGCCTTAAGAGAGGCTCCCTGACTGTAGGAGGGCCACAGCTCCCTTGGTGGCTCCCACCAGGAGGACTTGGGAGTCACTCCTGAAAACTGAGCTTGGAATCTTTATCTTTAGCACTATCAATGATTCTTCAAATGACTTCATACCCTGAAGTAAGTATTTTTATGCTTTATTTTTATCCACTGTCTATGGCGGATCCTATGGATTCTTTCCTATTATATTCAGTTGTGTGACATTGTCAAATTATTAACCTCTTTGAGGCCTAGGTTCTTAATTTATTGAAAAAAGATAATAATACCTATCTATGGGGATGTTGTGAGGGTTATATGGATTGATGAATTCAAAGTGACTGACTTACTTTGGGTTCAGCAAGGCTTGTGGGCAGTGGATCTTTTTCTTTTTCTTCTTTGTGGACTCACTCATCCTATAAGACCCAGCTCAAATGCTCTCTCTTAATAACCCTGGGGAGGCAGAATACTGCTGTCTTCTCTGGACCCTCGCTACATTTAACACAGTCCTGTACAGGCCATGACAAGATGTACTGTGCCTTATTCATATGTACGTTTGTCTCCTCAACTAGCTTTTGAGATCTTTGAGAGCAGGGGTGTTCATGATTAATCTCTATTTTCAGGCTGACACAGAGCAGGGGATGAGTGACATGTACTCGTTGAATGCGTTAGCTTTAGCCCCACCTCACTGAATTCCTTAGTTTCCCATACCTTGTAGCAACGTTCAATCTTTAATGCCCCCATTGGTATCTTTTTTTCTTTCTTCTTCTTCTAGTTATTCAACATAATTCGATTACCGCCCTAGAAGTGAATATCAGAGAAAGGTATGGTCGGAAAGGTATTGGGAGTAGCTAAATACCACTATCCGCATGGCTCTTCTGAAGGTTGGGTAGCAAATAGGGTCGTGGCCTCCTTTTCCTTCCCATTAATGGTCAGTTATCTTGTTAGGCCTATTAGACAGGAAGAATATATTGGGAGAACTGGGTGTGGAGAACAGCCAACTTATCCTTTGTAATAAGGTCTCTTTTGACTGATTCTCTACTGAAGTCCTCATTTTACCCAAAGGGTCTTACAAAGGGCATGCTCACGCCACTCATCTTCTATAGCTGAGTTACAGGATTCTTAGGTATGTCTTCAGTACTCATCATACTTCAGCTTGCCAGACCAAGGCCTAGTTTGGTTGAGAAGACATTCGTTTCTCAACTGTGGGCTGTGTAACTATATTCCTTTCTCAACAGACAACACGAGAGTTATGAGAAGGAATGGTGGATTTTACAGTGATTCGGTTAGGAGTTTGTTGATGCCTTTTAGAAGTCAGTGTGGGAGGAAGTAGGGTTGATGGGTTCATTCCGGGTTGCTTCCTTAACTGTTTAAGTTAACCAGCCACAGCAACAACCAGAAACACAAATATTAGGAATTTGTTTTCGGTATTCAGGTATGGGAGTGGCTCTACTCAATGTTTGACTTAACTGTTTGGTGGCAAATTACTGTGCTCCATTTAGAGTGGCATGATCTCTAAAGCTGGCTGGGACTTGTGAGGGGCTTCTGAAAAGGCCAGACTCCACAAAAAGCCAGAGGACGCCCATTCAGGAGGTGGTTCCAGTTTGGGTACATGACGGGAGAAATGGGAGAGTCTTAGACAGCTCAGGTCTCAGGACCAATTCAGTGTGTAAGAGTTAGTCGCTTACCAGTGGCACAGCTTAGAGTCTCTCCTTCAAATCCTGGCTACCTAAGAAGAGAAAGGGTCCTCTCCTCATCTAGGCAAACTGATTTTCTTAGGGTGCTCTCAGCTGGTTGTGATACTATGAAGAGACACTTTGCATATCCTTTTTTCTTGACAGGGATACTATATCTATTTGGTAATGAAAAGAAACTCAGTGGTCACCTTCTTTGTCCACTGGTACAGCAACTTTTGTGCAGGGGGATGGTGAGATGAGCTGCCAAGTGTCTGTCTGGTGTACAAAGATCTGATGTTTTCCGTAGAGGTGCAAATGCCCTTGGAAAGTGGTGACCTAGTTGTTGGACTAGGTGGAAAGGTAGCCCTAACCTGTGAATAAGAAGACCATGAAGGATCCTTTCTTCTTCCTTGCCTCACCCCCAGCCCTAAGACCCGACTAGGCCTAGCACCACAAGCTCAGCTCCATCCCCCATTGATATCTTAGACTGGTATAACTTGGCTACAAGGAACAGGAAGCCTTTGTTTTGTTTTTGTGTTTTGGCTGCACCTGTAATATGTGGAAGGTCCCAGGCTAGGGACTGAACCTGCGCCACAATGACCCAAGCTGCTGCAGTGACGACACTGGCTCCTTAACTTTCTATGCCACAAGGAAATTCCCAGAATTTTAAGCTAACTCAACCAAAGATAGACATATCAGTCATGCTTTAGGTGCAGGAAACAGAAATCGCCCCAGCTGTTATAAGTAGAAAATGATTTTTAAAAGAAATGAGGTACTGATAGGTTGCTGCAGATTTAGTAGCAGTGAGTTGGAGGCTGGACCTTCAGGAATAACTCTCAGAAAAACACTGCCCAACTGTCTAGCCAGTGGAGCTGCCATCTTTTGTACAATTAGGGAGGTAGGGGATCAGAAGCCCACCAATGAAACATTTGATGTTCAAGAATGCACAGCATAGCTGCTTAAACTAAGGGATCAGGATGCTGCTGCTGCTGCTGCTGCTGCTGTGACAACTACTTCTCAATACCCACAAATGTAGTGACTGGCCACCGAAATACTGTTACGGAAACACCCAAAGTCTCTCTAACTGTTCTTCCCAGCAGCAATAGCCAAAGCAGCAGGAAGATGATCTCTGCCTCACTTCTGCCTTCCCAAACTTTCCTGAGTGCCTTTAACTGGTGGAGCTTTCTTTCCTGCTCCTCCTGCATTGGTTTTCTATTGCTCAGTAAATTACCACAAACTTAGTGGCTTAAAAGAACACATTTATTATCTTAGCTTCTGTGGGTCAGAAGTCTATGGATGACTTAGGCAGGGCTGTTCTACAGGGTCTCAGAAGTTTGCGTTATCATTGGAAGCTTCTAAGCTCCCTCGAGTTGTTGGTAGAATTCGTTTCTTTGCAGCTATAGAACTCCTGGTAGCATGCTTTTTAAAGGTCAGAAGGAGAGTGAGAGCAAGTCTCTTTGGAGTCTTGTATATAAAGAGCACTTGGGAAGAGTTGACTGTCCATGTAATGAGCTCACTTAGTGATTAGATCTTGGCTTCTAAATACTGTTCTTCAGTGAAAGGAATAAGAACTCTTTGAAGACATGACTTATTTGGGGACTGGGTCAAAGAATGTACAAGATAAGCCTGGAACATCTTGGGCCAAAAAGTACTAAAAAAATGATGAGGACATGTTGAAAGGACACTGAATGGTCTAATTATTTTGGAAGACAATTCAGCAATTCCTTAGAGAGTTAAAGATGCGTTTACCTCAAAACCATCCATTTCACAACCAAGAGAAATTAAAAAATATATATCCACATAAAGACTTCTACATGAATGATCATAGTAGCTTTATCCATAATAGCCCCAAACTTAAAATGTTTATTAACAGTTAAATGGATAAACTAATGGTAGTATCCATACAATGCAATATTACTCAGCAGTGAAAAGGAAGTAATGACTGACACATGAACAACATGTATGATCTCAAAAACAGTACCCTAAATGAAAAAAAAGCAGACGAAGAATACATATAGTTCCATTTACATGAAATTCTAGAATAGACAGAACTAACTTATAGTGATAGTTAGCAAGCCATTGATTGCTGGGGTGAGGGGACTGACAGTAAAGGAGCACAAGGGAAATATTGTCATAAATGATATACATATATCTTTTTAGGGCCACACCTGTGGCATATGGAGGTTCTCAGGCTAGGGGTTGAATTGGAGCTGTAGCTGCCAGCCTATGCCACAGCCACAGCAATGCAGGATCCGAGCCACTTCTGTGACCTACACCACAGCTCACAGCAATGCTGGAACCTTAACCCACTGAGCAAGGCCAGGGATCGAACCTGCATCCTCATGAATACTAGTCAGATTTGTTTCCATTGAGCCATGATGGGAACTCCTAGGTATATTTTTATTACATGTAATTTATACCTCAATAAATTTGATTTTTAAAACTTGAGCAAAAGATCTGAAGATTCACTTCATAAAAGAGGATATCCAAATGACCCACAAACTCATGAATAGGTTTTCGACTTCAGTAGTAACCAAAGGAATGCAGATTAACATAATAATGTGATATCACTCTATATCTACCACATGATTAAAATAATAAGGCTGGGAGTTCCCTTGTGGCACAGCAGTTTAAGGATCCAGTCTGGTCACTGCAGCAGCTTGGGTTGCTGCTGTGGGGTGGGTTTGACCCCTGACTCAGGACCTTCCATATGCAGCATGTGCAGCCAAAAAAGAAAGAAAAAAATTAAAAAAAATGAAGACTGAGAATACTAAGTATCGAATGGGGATATAGAACTCATACATTGCTGGTGGGAGTGTATCAATTATTTTGGAATATAGGTTAGGTATTATCTATTGGAGTTGGTTTTATAATGTGAAACTATAAAAGTAAACCTGCTTAGGCAGATAGCTCTGGTACTTATCATGTTCCTTTAGCCCACACCTAACTTCAGCTGAAATTGTGGTACAGTTCCAACTCTCCTCATGGTGCTAGTGTGTCACCTCAAGTGTATACTTCACATCTTTCCTTATTCTGCCTCAGGACTTTCTCTGACATCTGTAACCTGGCAAGCAGGGCCAGAAAGTCTTTGGGAATCAACAGCCCTGGAGACAACTGTCGTTCAATGAGGGATGGGAGCCAGTGGATAAAAGCTCTCATCTTTCAGACTGTTCTATTCTGGGAGGCATTCTGTATATTTCTCTGAGGTTCTGGCAGAAGTGAGACTCTCGATAACACACTCTACATTGGTTTTCCCTTGTCTCATTTCTGTTTTCTAGGATCACCTCCCAAATAAACTTCCTGAACCCAAGTATTTATTTCAGATTTTGGGAAATCTAAACTTAGGTAGTTGGTACCAGGAGTGATCCCAGAGGGAACACTGTCAGGATGGGATCCTGTTTGTTTGTTTTGCTATTTAGGGCTGCACTTGTGGCACATGGATATTCTCAGGCTAGGGGTTGAATTGGAGCTGCAGCTCCAGGCCTATACCACAGCCACAGCAAAGCAGGATCCCAGCCACATCTGCAACCTACAATAAAGCTCATGGCAATGCCAGATACTTTACCTACTGAGCTAGGCCAGGAATCAGGAATCAAACCCGCATCCCCAGGGATATTAGCCAGGTTTGTTACCACTGAGCCACAACAGGAACTCCAGGATGGGAGTGGTATGGGAACTATATCACTCACTGATCAGATGGCCACAAAGACTGTATTGTTGGTGATAAGCTGAGCAGTGATAGCCCCTGATCTGCTATGCTGTCACAACGACTAAGCTTTTAGTATGTAGATGCCTGGAAGTACCAGTCTCAACCATCAGTGTTAGCATAGGACCCTTATGAGAGAAACAAGCAGGTTGGCAAAGGAATGCACAGTCCTGAGAAAAGAGGCTGTGTTTTAATAATCAAAGAAAAGGTGGGGAGGGGATATGACCACCCTCTCAACCATTTCAAAAAATATTGTCCCCCTAAGGAGAAAAATTAAAGCATTTTGGGAAGAGGATGGGCAAAAGAGGTGAAGGTGGGCAAAAGGTAAAACTTCCAGTTATAAGGTAAATCCGGGAAATGTAAAGTACAGCATGGTGACTACAGTTAAGTAAGTATACCGTTTTGTATATTTGAAAGTAGCTAAGAGAGTAGGTCTTAAATGTTCTCATCACAAGAAGCAAAAATTATAATGCTATATGGTGAAGGATGTTAACTGAACTTAAGGAGGCAATCATTTTGCAGTGTATACATGTACCAAAGCATTTAGTTGTACACTCAAAATGAAGACAATGTTAAATATCAGAACTCAATAAATTATCCTTAGCCAGAGAAATTAAAAACTAATGATAGGGGCAGATTAGGATAATAAATAGTTTAAAAATCTCACTAGGGGATTAAAGACAAAAAGGGGATTTTAAGGGAGTTTGGGAGACTGTAAACTAATGACCACTCCAGAAAAGAATCCAGTAATTTAGCAACAATTTATACTACCATGAAGGAAGACCAAGTGCTTGTAACAAACAGATACACTCAAGAGGAAAACCCTGATGTTAGAACACTAGACAATAGGCATGGGGTCTGAATCTTGCTACATGAAGTCAGGGAGTTAATAGTCCTTGAAGAGTAGCATTTCTGCATGTAGCCAGGACAGAAATGTTGGTGAAAGGGGAAAACACTATGTAAAATGGGACATTATAGTGAAACCTGTGATGAATTACTATATTTACAACCCTTTTGCCAACATAACAAAACATAACATTTTTGATTTAAATAGGGCCATGACAGTCTGGGTTAAACCATATAAGGTCAAAGGAGGAACTAATGTTTTTTTTTTTTGTCCTGTTGCCTTATCTAGGGCCGCACCCGCAGCATATGGACGTTCCCAGGCTAGGGGTCTAACAGGAGCTGTAGCCGCCGGCCTTCACCACAGCCACAGCAACGTGGGATCCTAGCCGTGTCTGCAACCGACACCACAGCTCACGGCAACATTGGATCCTTAACCCACTGAGTAAGGCCAGGGATCGAACCCGCAACCTCATCATTCTTAGTTGGATTCGTTAACCACTGCGCCACCACGGGAACTCCAGGAACTAATGATTTAAGCCTTGATGTCTGCCCAAAAATGAGAAAGAAGGTGATCTTGTCCCCTCCCCACTTCTTCTTTGATTATTAAAATGCAGCCCTCTTTATTCTCAGGGCTGTGCATCCCTTTGCCAACCTGCTTGTATCTTTCATAAGTGTCCCATACTAATAAACTCACTCTTTTCCTGCCACTTTGCCTCAAGTCAGTAAGTCCTGACACCAGGTGAGCAGTCTTAATTAAAAGACAGTTGGGGAGTTCCCTTGTGGCTCAGCAGGTTGAGGATCCAGTGGTGTCACTGCAGCAGCTCAGGTTGCTGCTATGGTGTGGGTTCAGTTCCTGGCCTGGGGAACTTCCACATGCTGTGGGTGTGGCCAAAAAAACCCACCAAAAAAACAAACAAACAAAAAAAAACAGCTGATTTGAGTCCCCTCCTATTCAGGGATTGTGGGTTAAAGTCCCAGGCTGAGTTTTGGCTGTGTTCAAGTGCCTTCCAAGGAGTGCGGTTTCACTAAGGAATTTTGTCAAATAGGGTTGAGCTCTGGAAGTCACAAACAGTGGTAATATCTAAGATCTTTTTTGCCCACCCAAGAACTGGTTTTCAATCCCTTGGGGGGAGATATTGTTATCATTGAGAATGCATGCTCTAGCACTTGAATAGTATGGGGGTAATGTTAATTATAATTCATGGGATTGGCTGGATTTTGTTAACTATCTTAAAAACCCTGAAGAAAGAGAATTTTGGGCTCAGGTTGATACACTTATCAATTTAGGACATGTTTACTTCAGGACACGTAGGAGATTCAGAAGACCTCCACGGAAAATCTTTAAAAAAACCCCACTTTTCCTGTGGCTGGACAGCAGAGTATGCTGAAAATCCAGCCCAGAATGTAATAGTTGAGGTGTCAGAGACCTTTTGACTGTTCTCTTATGCTAAAGTCAAGGTTATTGTAGGTAGGGAGTGGGACCCTGAGGCCTGGGATGGGGACATTTGAGTGGATGCAACTGAGAACCTTGCACCTCTAGCTGATACCCCTCCCTCACTTGTTAGCATAGGGCAGTCACCCTTGATTTGAGACTGTATCAGTTTCCGACTGCTGCTGTAACAAACTACCACAATTGTAGTGGCTTAATATAAAACACGTTCATTATTTTATAGTTCTGTGATTCAGAAGTCCAAAATGAGGGTCACTGGGCTAAAATCAAGGTGTTGGCAAGGTTCTGTTCCTTCCTGCAGGCTCCAAGGAACAATCTGTTTTCTTGCCTTTTCTAGCTTTGGGGGTCGTTTTTATTCCTTTCCTGGTAGCTCTCTTCCTCTGTCTTCAAAAGGGGGTGGAGTGCTTCTTACATTGATTCACATCTCACATCTGACCTCATATAGTCTAATCTGCCTCTGCCTCATGCTTTTGCCCCCTTTCCCCAAATTTAAAGATCCTTATGATTACATTGAATCCACCTGGATAATCCAGAATAACCTCCCCTCAAGATCTTTAATTTAATCAAGCCTGCAACGTCCCTTTTGTCATGGAAGGTAACATATTCATAGGTTCTGGGGATTAGGATGTGAACACTTTCAGGGAGCCTTTATTTTGCCCATCACTGAGACCATGCAAAAACAGTTCAGATTAGAATTGATTTACTGGGTTACCATCTTGGGTTAAGTTACTTAACCCCTCTGCACCTCAGTTTCCTCACCAATAAAATGAGGGGAGTAGCAGTAGTCTATCTCAAAGGATGTTAGAGGTTCAAAAGAGATAGTTTTTAGAACAGTATCTAGCACATGGTAAGCATTACGTGAGCATTTATTAAATACATTTTTAACACTGATTCTTACTGTGTGTCAGGCACTATTCTAGATACCGGGGCAATGGATAGGGTAGGTAGGAATATGACCTTCTCTCAAGAAGCGCAGGGAGTCAGATATACAAATACAGTTATTATATTATGTTCTACATGCAATAAAAGTCATGGAAATACTATAAGACTACATCACTGTGAAGGCTCAGGGAAACTTAAGAAATATTAGTTTTTTTTTTCTTTTTAGGGCTGTACCCGAGGGATATGGAGGTTCCTAGGCTAGGGTTCTAATTGAAGCTATAGTTGCTGGCCTACACCACAGCCACAGCAACACAGGATCAGAGCTGCATCTGTGACCTACACAGCTCACAGCAAAGCTGGATCCTTAACCCACTGAATGAGGCCAGGGAGCAAACCTGCAACCTCATGGTTCCTAGTCGGATTTGTTCCCACTGCGCCACGTGAACTCCAAGAAATATTAGTTGAATGAACAAATTGACTGGATATTTGAGCTGCGTTTTGCAGAATGACTAGGTGTTGGCCAGTGAGATAAAGAGAGAAGGGCTTGAGATATGAAGAAATATTTGTTCAAAGAACATTAAGTAGCATTTCCATGTGGCCGGAACAAAAGATATATACCATGTGAGATGAAGCTAGAAAGGCTGGTGTAAGTGCCAAGGATGTGCAGTGCCAAGTTAAGAGTGTGGATTTTATCTTGAAGCAGCAAAACCTTTTGATAGTATTTAAAGAGGGAAGGCTTTCATCAGATTTGTCGTTTTAAAAGGCTACTCTGGTCACTGGTAAGTACAGTTGAATCTGGAAGACTGAAAGCCGCCCTAGTTGTCTAGGTGATGGCAGTGAGTGACAAGAAGGGCAGGATCTTGAGAAATATTTAGAAGACTCTACAGGACTTGGTGACCAATTTGATGAGTGTTGAGAAAGAAGAATGGGGGCTATATTCAGGTTTCTCGCTTAGTGCACTGCTGAATGGTGGTCCATTCACCAAGACCAGGAAGTAACATGAGTCACAGGTATTGGGGAAAATCGTAGTAGGAACAGCCTACATTCCAAAGGGCTTAACAGTGCTAAATTGCACTTACTATTATTATAAAACGGAGACTCAGATCAAGTTACCCATACACAGGTACAACTTAAGGAGAAATTGTGGCTTAGAAATGTCATGATCCTATCACCATCATTTGGACAGCTGGGATCTGAAGCAGAGCAACTTGATTCCAAACCCTTAGTCACTAACGTTGTTTCAGTTTTGGACATGGGTAATTTGAGGTACAGTGCAAACACTTCATTGGGAAATACAGAATCTGGACTCCGGAAAAGGTTTGCATAGAATGTAACCTCTGTTGGGGTAGGAAAGCGCGAAAAGAAGCCCATTCTTTTCTATCAGTGCACAACAGTTGAAACCTCCATTAACATTTCTTTGCCACCCCCTCCCCCCCAAGAAAACAAACAGTATATTAAATGTCCAGTTCTGGGGTCACGGGAGATGAGGTAGCTTCGAAACAGCGCTTGGCAACAACCTAGCAGACGCAGTGGTGCCTTACAACCTGAAGAGGACCACAGAACTATAGGGCTCAGCCTTCTTTTTCCGGCCCCAACTCCAACATTGTCGCCCCTGAAAGCCGTCCCAAACCTTCCAGGGGAAAGCCCGCGTTAAAAGAGCCTGCCGCTGTAGGGAGTGCTAGCGCGCAAGGACAGACCCGGGCGCAATGACGTCATGCGGCAGCGGGTGATTCCCTAGCCTCTGTCGTCACGCGCCAATGACGTCACCCCAGGCGCTGGCCCTCCCCCCACGCCTGTGTTGGCTTCGCTCACGTGGGTCGGTCCGGTCTTCCCCGCCCCCTCCCACCTGCGGGAGGCTGGGCGGGCCTGGCTGGGCCGGCGCCTGGGCCTCGCGGGGGAAGGGGCGGGGGCCGGTGGGCGAGGCGGTCGGCCCGGCCCCGCGGCATACAATAGCTGGGCTGAGGCGGAGGCAGGGGCCCGGCCGTCGCTACAGCTGCAGCCCCAGGTGCCGGTAGCAGCGCAGACGCCCCTTCACGGTTTCCCCCCACGCCCCCTCCCCCTCCCCTCGTCCGTCGCTTCTCCCTCGGCAGCTCCGCAGTCCTGCTGGACAGACGCTTTCCCTCAGGCTCTTACCCCCTCTTTGGCGGAGCCTCGCGCTCTCGAGAGCCCCTCAAAGAACTCTCTGTCTCCCCACCTCCTCCCCCAGAGGCCACTCGAGCCCCTCGCCTCCCCAGCCCCCGGGCTCCCTCCCTCCCCCCGCTCACCCCCCGGTCGCTGACCACCCCGCCCCCGCGCCGTCCCGCGCGGACTCCCCGGCCCCAGCGAGGTGGGGAGGCGCCGAGTGCGCGGCGGCGGCGCCCGCGGCGGCGGCTGAGGCGGCGGGAGGGAGAAAGTGAAGCTGCCCCTCGCGCACACTCGCGCGCTCGCTCCCCCGCTCGGCCGCCGCCGCCGCCGGCGTGGAGAAGGAGGAGGCACCGAGTGGAGCCGAAGCGGGCGCGGAAGGTGAGAGCCGGCCTCCCGCGCGGGCGCCCTGGCGTTGCGGACTGCGGGGCGGGGTGCCGGGGTGGGGGCGGCGCGGGGCCTGGGGGTCCCCGGGGCCCATTTATTCCGGGCTGCCGGGCCGGGCAGGCGGGCACGCCAGGTGAGGCGAGGCGGGGGCGTCGCCCCTCGAGGCTGGACGCTTCTGTCCGACCAACAAAGGCTCTCCGTGCCCTCCTCGTCCGGGCGGCCGCGGGTCTCGAGACGCCGGGGGAGCAGAGGGACCCGGGGATGGGCCGAGGCGGGGAAGGGGCCGGGGGACCCCAGGGGTCTGGGTCCAGGACTCCCTCCCGAACTTTGTGGTGCTCCGGTCCTAACCCTGACCCCGCGACGGGGAGCCTAGCCAGGCGGCGTCAGATTCGTTGTGCACGAAAGAAATCACCCCGGTCCAGGCCAAGGGGGCGGGGGATCACGTCTAGGGTTCGACTCTTTGAAAAATACTGGAGGGTGCTTGACTTCGGCCGCCCCTCCCCCACCCCGGGAAGACGCTCACTTGTGGAGTTAAAAACAAACTGGGAAAGGAGAATTGTAGCTATTTAATGTTCATTATTCCATTTCAGAAGGCGTTATTATAACCTTTACTGTCTGGAATATTTTCATAGCAGACATGGTTGAGGGTGTTTTGGAAGAACACTTGAGAAGGGTTGGGTGTTTGTAGGTGTTGAGAGCAAAGTGCTTGTTGTTTGTTAAGCCCTTTGGATGACTGTCTCACGCTTTTCCCCCAGAACGGTGAAAGGTGAAGACAAGGATTGGTACCCTGGTACCAATAAAATTTTCGAATTCACTGGTCTAGGCTTTGTTTTAAGAGTTGTTTCTGAGAAAAATCTTTAATTTTGCCTCCTGTGCCTTTGGACTCTTTCTCCAACTTTGTCAGGAGAAAAAGGAGTCAACAGTACACAGATGCCTCATTGGTCTTAACTTGTGACTTCACCTACTTCCTGTGTGACCTTGAGCAGGTCACTTCCAGTCTTAGAGTTCCAGGAGTTTGTTTTTGTGCCCTAGAAGCAGGCAGGTGTCCACCACCTACTTAAGTTTTCAGGATTCTCCTGAAGAATTACCCCTGTTAGAAGTCTTTGCTGGCATCCACCCCCATACTCCTCTCAGGCAAAACTTTCTCATTGGGCCTCTCAGGCCTTGCTTGGGTTCCTACCACAGCACTTTTTTTTTGTTCATATTTGGTAAATCCTAAATCAGGTGCATGTGAAATCCATCTCGTGTCAGCTAGAAACTACTTCTCAAAAACGGTTTTGGAATCATGGACCCTGAAACATTCCCTGAAGCTTATCCATATCCTTACCTAGGTGAGCTCTTGGGTCTGTCTGGGGAATTTACTTATTTAGTCATTGATTTGCCCAACTTTACTGGGGTCTGAAGGGCTACTGTTTCAAGTTTCCTGCTAGAGCTGTGGGGATTTTGAATCTATTAAGATATTCCCTGTCTTCAAAGAGCTCAAAGTCTAGTGGGTGAGGTAGCCATGTAAACAGTGAAGGCCTCCCCTTCTCTCTGGGGGATTCCAGTTGTACAGGGAGTAGTGTGTAATAATCGAGGCTGCTGGACCTGTTTTACAAGTCTTATCCTGGCCAAAGTGAGACCTGCGGGGAAGGTGGTGACCTGCCTCTCATCCATAAGATAACACTTGACAAAGAGCTTGTTCAGTTCAGTTCAGTATACACTTACTCTGCACATATTATGAGGTTCTGTGTTAGGTTTGGAGGAAGGAGTGCTTTCTACAAGGAGGCCACTATATATCCATAGAGATCTTTGTAAAACAAAACCCAATCATTTCTCCCCACCCTCAACTAGTCATTTCCTAAAGATAAATTTTTAAACTCTGACAAGACTAGGAAGCTCTCGGAGATTACTTACTGCCTGCCTTTGCAGCCTCACTTTCTATAACTCTTCTGCCACCCTGTTCTCATCTTTGCTTTTGCATGTGTTGTTCTTTTTCCCTGGAAGGCCACCCCCTACCACAGGCAGTGGAGAAGCACTTGTTGGACCTCTGGGAAGCAGTCCCTTAGTTTCTTCTTCTATTATCTCCGTAGAATGAGTTGCTCTTCTCTATCCCATGGCTTATGTACAGACCACTCTTATAGGTCCCAATAGCACTCTATTGTAAATACTTGAGTTTGTGCCTGTCTTTTCCATTAATCTGTGAATTTCTTTAGGGCAGGATCAGTTTAGTTTTAGTGTCTAGTGAAGTTGCTGATGCTGAGTAAGTGTTGGAAATGAATGTAGGAATGAAGAAGCAAATCAAGGCCCATAAGTTAGAGGTTACCTAATTCTTTGGGTTAGTACAGGTTTCTCCTAGTGTGGTCCCTGCACCAGCAGCATCAATAAAAATTTATGAGAATTGGTAGAATTGCAAATTACGTATCGTATCTCAGACCTACAAATGAAACACTCTAGGGTTGGGGCCACCCAATATCTGCTTTAACAAGCCCTCCAGGTGAGTATGATACTCGCCAAATTTTGAGAATCACAAGGTTTAAAGATGTACTTTTCATAAGACCAACTCCTTGCCACCTCCATCTGTTTCTCCCTCCCTTTTTCTTCCATAGCACAGCCTACCTGAGGTTCCGTTCTGTTCCGTTCCATTCCATATAATCTATTTTGCCACTAGATTGAAAGCTTCCTGAGAGCAGAGAATTTTATTTACTGCTTTAATCCCAGGGCCTACAATAGTGACTGCATATAGCAGGTGCTCAAATATTTGTTGAATGAATAATATAAAATGATTTAACCCTATTTACTGCCAGTTTATTCAAGAATAGTTCTCAGGGAGTTCCTTGGTGGCACAATGGGTCAAGGATCCAGCATTATCATTGCTGTGGCACAGGTTCTAACCCTGGCCTGGGAACTTCTGCATGCCAACAAACAAACAAACAAACAAACAAACAAATAAAAAGAATAGTTCTCAAGAGGAAGAGGAACCACACTTAAATATGCAAGTCCAAGTGGGTTCCAACATTTTGGGGGGATTTATTTTTATTTATTTGGCCTTGAGGCATGTGGGAGTTCATGCGTCAGGGATTGAACCCATGCCACAACAGCTACCCTAGCCATTTCAGTGGCAACCCAGGATCCTTAACCTGCTACACCACTAGAGAAGTCCTTGGGAGATTTGTTTTAGATTGAGCTTTTCTTCCCTTTTACGTCAGTCTTTCTCCACCAAAGCCTACAGAATATTTCCTTTTTTTTTTTTTTTTTTTGCTTTTGTTCTTTCAGCCGGGACCTGAAAGCTGCAGTTGAACTATCCCAGGCCAGGATTGTTTCTTGGGAACATCAACTTTGTTTTTCAAGTCCAAATAAGCACCCTCACTTTTGAACCCTTTAACTTGAAACTGTCTCTTCTGAATCTCCTGTGGTTTTTCTTTCTTTAGTGATACTTAAAGCAATACAAGGACCTATTTGACTCCACACAAAAGTTTCTCTTCCTTATGAAGCTCTTGAAATATTTTGTTTCTTTAACTTTCTTATTAGCTCTAAGATACCATATCCAACTTTTTCCTTTTGTAACTTCCCTCTGGGAGATTGCCTTCATTTGTTGATTCATTTATTTATAAACACTTATAGAGTCCTTCTCTGCAATGAGCTAGGTCCCTTGCTAGTACAGGATGTTCAGTTATACATAGTATGCAGTTCAAGTTCTTAAGGAGTTAAAGATACTACAACGTGGTATGATAAGTGCAGAAATTAAGGAATTAGAGGGATAAAGTTATGTATACTCATCAAGTTGGGAGAGCTGTCTTCCAATTTTTTTTCAATTTTGGAATAGTTTATCACATACGCATGATTTTAATAAGTAGACTTTAAAATTTTTAAATAAAGAGGTTAGAGGCTTTACTGGGGAATACTAAAAGAAAAATCAAACAGTTGCTTAACTTGAGACAATTGTCAACTCTGTTGTTGGTTTTAAGGAATTTTCCTTTTCCACTTTTTTATCATTCTAAATCATGACTAGAAAGTAGGGCAAAAAACTTTTTATATAGTGAAGACAGAATATATTATTTCATTTAATTCCTAAGGACTAATGTTATAATTTGGGGAAGTAATGAAACCCAGGGAAAGCGAGGAGATCTTGATTTAGTCTCTATACTACTGCATAAATTTATGGAGGTCATTTTGTGTGCCTTTTGTCCTAAATTTAAAATGTGGACAGTAACAGTTGCACTGACTTATTAACAGGTTTATGAAGCAACTAAAAAAAAAATCTGAATATGAAGAAACCTTTGAAAAGTGTAATTTTTTAGGTAGTTGTTAAGTGGTGGTAAACTTATTAAGAACAGCTTACATTATTGAACAACTGTGATGTACCAGATACTGTGAGAGATATTTTCTCCAGTCTTCAAAATAAGCATGTAGTATCTCTATTTCATGGATAAGGAGGTTGAGGTTCAGACTGGCAAAGGAACCCTGCTCAAGGTTTTGTTAAAAGTAAATGGCAAATGTCAGTTGCAGTCCATAGCTATCTGATACCAGCTGTTACGTGGCATGTTCGTTACCCCAGCAGCTTTAGCTTTACTATATAGCAGGTGTAGGAATGTTTGGCAAGAATATTGCTGTGAGAATTAAAATTTTTCTTCATTTAGCTTGTTCTCTTTTTTTTTTTTGTGCGTAGAAAGACTGGTGAAGAAAGATTTACATGAATTTAAACTTACCATTCATACAGGGGAAAGAATAGTGTCTTTTCCTGGTGTTTTTTGTCTTCACAACAGCCGTGTGAGTTTGGTATTTCCATTTTACAAGTTAAGATGGTAGAAGTATTGGCTTGCTTAAAGGCACGTCATTAGCAAATGACTAAATAATGGTTTCAAACTATATTTTTTTTAAATCTCAATGTAGTAATTTTTTTTAGCACTATATCATATTCTTTTAAACTCTATCAAACTAAACTTTGGGGCCCTAGAAATACCATTTTAGGTTGCTTCATATTCCCTTTAACCTTTTCTCCCTAAGAAAATCCTGATTGAAGTCCATGGTTTGAACTACAAAAATAATTGGTGATAAAACTGCCAGACGGTCGTGATTTTGCTGAGTTAAAGGGTTACACTTCTCTACTGAAGTTTAGAGATCAGACTTATTATTCTGTGTCACCTGTGCCTGAATATTCATTTTCCTTTTGCCACTGTCAACTTATTAACGTAATATAATAATTTCCCTTTGAGACTATGCAAGTACTAACTGCACTTGGCAAGAAAATTTTCCTCCATTGTAGAATTTGACTTTTGAATCTTTTGGGATGATAAATGACAATGACATTTTATGTGTGGCCTCCACCCTCATCTGACTGAATATATCTTCAAGGCCCACCTTTCCTTATTCTTGCCCTGATTCACACACAGCTGGGATTGATGGCTTCATGTAATTTTCACAGCTCTGTAAGTTAGATAATATTTCTGTTTTCCAAATGAAGAAATGAGTGTCCAAGAAGGTCGTTGCCTAATTTCAATTTTAGTGTTCTTCCTTCTATATCTATCTCCTTCCCCAGAAAAATGATTAACAATGTTGTGGTAGTATACAAAGTACTGTGAGGACAAGGGTTCAAATGAGGAAGCCAATGGTAGCATTTCATCTATTTCTAATCTTTTTGAAAAATGAGTTTGGGGATTTCCCTTCGTGGCTCAGTGGTTAACGAACCCAACTAGGATCCACGAGGATGTGGGTTTGATCCCTGGCCTTGCTCAGTGGCTTAAGGATCTGGTGTTGCTGTGAGCTGTGGTGTAGGTCAAAGATGCAGCTCGGATCCTGTGTTGCTGTGGCTGTGGCATAGGCTGGCAGCTGTAGCTCTGATTCAAGCCCTAGCCTGGGAACCTCCATATGCCGTGGGTGTGGCCCTAAAAAGCAAACAAACAAACTAACAAAAAAAGACTTTGGGATGGTGATCAGTGATCTCTCCCTGTTTACCAGCCACCCCACCCCCACCCGTCTCATTGTATGCATTTATGACTATTACTCTGTAACTGTAAGTCACTTAACCACCCTGAGCCCCAGATGTATTAAATTTGATACTAGCTTTCCAGTACAAATATTTTATGACAGGTTTTTCTTGTTTGTTTTTTGTTTCTTTCTTCCCCTTCCCTTCCCTCACCCTTAGTCCATAGTAAAATAGTCCACAATCCCCATAGCCCATCAGTAACAGTGTTTCACTGTGGAAATAAATCTCAGTGGGCTAGAGGAGCAAAGTCTAAATTTCCAGTTTGCGGTATGGGTAGAGAGGGGTTTGGTATAGTTGGAAGGACTGTTAGACTATTCTCCGTCACATGTTGGAGAATTATGACTTTATGTTTTCTTCCATTTAAGATTATTTTCCCACCTGGAGTTACCTGGCCAGTGTGGTGTCTGAGATTTTTATTTGGTATCTGGGTAGATTTTGCTTGATAGTTTCAAGAAGTTATCTGTGTAATCTGCAAAGTAACTTAATACAGGAAATTAGATGAGTAAAGGGGAAAAATTCATTATGATAGACTTTTGAAAGTCCACGTTTCCTAAGCAGCCTAGAGACAATATATATTTAGGTTTTACTGTTTTCAAAACACTTTGAGATACAAGATACACTCTCATTTAATTCTGTCTTTAAGGCATCATATTTTTACAAATGTAAAGAAGTTAAATGACTTGTCTGTGGTATTGGAGTGGGGAATTTGGAAATTGAAATCTTTAATCCATGTCTGTCTCCAAATCTGGTGTTGGTTTCTCATCACTTGAGTACTGCCTTGACTGTGGAAGCCATCTTATCTGACAAAAGCCATTTTGTGTTAACCTCCAACAGACCAATGAGTGGCCACAAGTATCAGTCAACCCAAACCTCCATGTTTCAGTCCTTCATTTGCATGGCGAGAGAGAGATACAGGCCTTCTGGAAGCCAATTTCCCTATAAAACAACGCCAAACTGCTGCCTCTGCACAGACAGCTCTCATTATGCGGTCTTGCCTACTGCTCCCTTGCAGTATACTAAGTAATCTTTCTCTACTCTGACCTGACTTGGAAGAATTCTTTTACTGCTTGCAACTCTAGCCAGTTGGTCACTGCCCGAAACGTTGACCAGTAGTAGCACTTCCCTCATTTTCCCTTGACTTAAAAAAATTCTTGGTCCCTTGGAGAATGCTAAAAACTATTTGTGGTTCATTCTCTTTCCAAAAATCACATTGCTTCTATCCACTGCCACTTGCCAGAGAATTGGCTTTAGTTTACTCTGTGAAGGTCCTAGGCCACTTGGGAATGGCTGCTGAGAATATTCTTATGTGTGGGCTGGCAGAGTAAGGGAAAAACATACGCATTTTCACATGCATACAAACCTAATGCATCTCTACAGTGCTTCTATTTGTCTTTTCCTTAATTAGTCTACAGATATTTGTTGATTGCTTCATATGTGCCAAACATGTGCTTAGTACTAGGGGTACAATCATAAACAATAAAAAAAATAGTCCTTGTCCTTGTTCTTAATAAAGCTTATATTCCAGAGGGGAATGCAGAGAAAAGCATTAAACATGCAAATAAGTAATTACAGGTTTTGATAAGTCCTACAAAAGATAAAGGAGGAGTGTAGAGAATTTTGGAGTGATAAGAGGAAGGCCTTATTGAGGAGATAATGCTTTTAAAATAAGATATGCAAGGAGTTCCCATCATGGCTCAGCTGAAACGAATCCGACTAGGAACCATGAGGTTGCGGGTTTGATCCCTGGCCTCGCTCTGTGGGTTAAGGATCCGGCACTGCTGTAAGCTGTGGTGTAGGTTGCAGGCGTGGCTCGGATCCCGCTTTGCTGTGGCTGTGGCGTAGGCCAGCAGCTGTAGCTCCGATTAGACCCTTAGCCTGGGGCCCTCCACGTGCCACGGGTGTGGCCCTAAAACAACAAATGGCAAAAAAAAAAAAGGATATGCAAGATAAGTGGGTATTAGTCATTGGTAGAATAGAGTGTAGAGCATATCAGCAAAGGAAACATTTTTAATTACACAAAAGGCCCTAAAAGTAGGTAAAAGTGTAGAGCTGTTATGCTCAGTATATCTGCTGCTGGTGGGGCTACTGAGCACTTGAAATGTGGCTGGTTCATATATAGATGTACTATAAGTGTAAAACGCATATCAGATTTTGAAGACTTAGTACTGAAAAAAATTTAACTCGTTAACTTTTTATGTTGATTATGTTGAAATGTTAGTATTTTGGGTAAATTGAGTTAAACGTAGTTTCTTTTCCTTTTTTTTTTTTTTAAGGACTGCACCTGCAGCATATGCAAGTTCCCCGGCTAGGGGTTGAATCAGAGCCACACCCAGTCCTTAACCCACTGAGCAAAGCTAGGGATTGAACTCATATCTTCATGGATACTATGTCGAGTTCTTAACTTGCTGAGCCAAAGATATATTTTCAAATTAATTTCACTTGCTTTTCTTTTTAAACTTTTAAAAATCTTTAAAAATATTACATATATAGGAGTTCCCTACATATAACAGTAGTTTAGGATCTGGCATTGTCACTGCTGTGGCTCGGGTCACTATTGCATGGGTTTGGTCTTGGTCGCAGGCCTGAAAACATCTGCATGCTTTGGGCCTGGCCCAAAAAAAAAAAAAAAATAGATGTAGCTTGTGTTAGTGGCTTGCATTATTTTTCTATTGGATAGCACTGATTTAGTTCACTGTGGAGGAACTAAACAAAGGACATTATGGTTGGTGCACAGGGAGCAAGAGTAAGTGGTATGAGATAAAATTGGAGTGGTGGGAAGAGATCTTTCAAAACGCTACCTATGCAGTATTCTAGTTAATCCCGAGAGACTGAGAAGGGATTAATAAATCAGATTTTATAGGTGGAGACAAATAGTGACTACCCCTGCCCCATGCTAGGATGAGGAAATCAACCAGCACTTCTGCTATAGTGTCTTGAGTATAGACTGTTTTCTGTCATTGTCAGATAAACAAGCAAATAGATATTAAGGAATAAATTGATTAATCCAAATTTCGAGTGGTTTTGAGACTGCCTCTGGCTATCTCTTCTATCTAAGAAGAACTCTTGGTCAGAGATTGAATTTTTTATTTAAAAAAAAAAGAAAAACCCCAAACCCTCCTGTAGGCTGACTGTCTCACAGTACACTTCTTTTAACTGTTTTGTGTGTTTAAAACAGTTTTATAATAAAATATTGGATGGGAGTATGTTTAGTGAGCATTCATATACTCATTTAGATTCTATAATATTTCACTGTATTTACTTTATTGAGAATCCATCACTTAATCCATTCATCAGTCCATCTTGTTGAAGCATTTCAAACTTAGTTGCAGAGGAGTTCCTGTTGTGGCTCAATGGGTTAAGAACCCGACTGGTATCCATGAGGATATGGGTTCAATCCCTGGCCTTGCTCAGTAGGTTAAAGATCCAGCATTTCTGCAAGCTGTGGCATAGGTTGCAGATGTGGCTTAGATCCCGTGTTACTGTATCTGTGTGGCGTAGGTGGAACCTCCATATGGTGCGAGTGTGGCCCTAATAAGAATAAAAAAAGATTGTTTTGAGCTTTAGTAGAGCAGACAGCCATTAATCAAATAATGCTATAGAGTAGTAAGTAAAAGTATGAATGCTAACATGTTTAAGAGTGAGGTGTACTGATGTCTGCAACTTCCTTTGTTTCTTTTTTTTTCAGTACCTTTCTGTAAAATAAAAAAAATCTTGCTTCCTGTTGTAGTCACAGTACCTAGCATACAGTAGCCACTCCATAAATTTTTTTTTTTTTGCCATGCCTGTGGCATGTGGAAGTTGCTGGGTCAGGAGGTGAACCCAAGCCACTGACTGCAGTGACAACACCAGATCCTTAATCCATTGCACCATAAGGAAACTCCTTTGTAAATGTTTTTTGATTGAAAGTGGAGCAAGCTTTCAAACTGAGGGCTGTGTGACTTCTTTACTCAAGTTTAGCAAACATGTAAGAATCCTTTTGGTGTCTCGTGTTGGGAAGAGAGAAGAAGCCTTGCTCTGTTAGATAGTTCCCAGGCTAGGGGTTGAATTGGAGCTGCAGCTGCCTGTCTACACCACAGCCACAGCAAAGCTGGATCCAAGCCACATCTGCGATCTGTACCTCAGCTTTCAGTAATGCTGGATCCTTAACACACTGAACGAGGCCAGGGATTAGACCCGCATCCTCATGGATTCTAGTTGGGATCTTAATCTGCTGAGCTACAATGGGAACTCTGGATGTGGAAAAATTCTTAGGCTGATCATCAGCTACTTTGCCATTTTGGGTCTTTCATTTCATTGGAATTGAGGAATTACATGTTACTGAAAAATGGTGTTGGATTCAGGCCCTTCAAGGCATATTTGCTTTCCAAAGGGTCCCTTTTTTTGTGTGTGTGTTATCCAAGGCAGCATTTCAAAATTGGCAGTTTTCTTTTAGATTGGTTATGAGTTTGTTTAAAGTGCCATGTAATTCTAATAATATTTAACACATTATTATTATTTTTGTCTTTTTAGGGCTGCACCTGCAGCATATGGAAGCTCCCTAGGTGGGTAGGGGGAGAATTGAAGCTGCAGCTGGAGTCATACACCACATTAACGGCAATGCCAGATCCAGGCTGTGTCTGTAACTTACACCACAGCTTATGGCCACGCCAGATCCTTAACCCACTGAGCAGGGCCAGGGATCAAACCTATGTCCTCATGATACTAGTTGGGAACTCCAGGTTTAACATATTATAATGTTACTTTCTTCCATTAAAAATAACAGAGCTCTATTTAACAAACTATTTTGTAACCCTTAATAAATTTAAAATTCAGGCACAATTCCATTAATCAAATGAATAAACTCTTGTTTCCTTATTTCTTATATGTAAACATACCTATTTACATAATTATAATCACAGTGGAGACTTTAGTCTGTTGTTTGCCTTTTCCCCTTGACTTATAAACATTTTCTCCTCATGTTACTTTTTAGTGTTCATTATAAAATTTAAGATAATATTCCATAATTTGCCTAAAACTATTGTATCAGTCATTGTTCTACTGAGAAACAGAACCAGTAGAATTCTCTTGTAGGGAAACCTTAATTTTGCTCTTGCGGCTTTTCACCTGATTAAATGAAGCATACCCAAGTTATGAGGGATAGACCCCTTTGTCTAAAGTCAACTGAATGGAGATGTTTACCATATCTATAAAATACTTTCACAGGAACACCTGGATTAGTGTTTAATTGAACAACTGTATACTATACCATTGCCAAATTGACATACCAAACTAACCATCACAGTCATTTAGTTTTTTTCCCTGTTATTAATTACACTGTAATTTTATACATAACGCTTTATATAGTTTTCTCCTTTCAAAGGTTATTTCTTTGGAATCAGTTCCCATAGGTGGAATTACTGGGTCAAGGGATATGAAGATCTTGTACGCTCTTGACAGGATTTAATATTTGCACACGGAGGAGTTCCTGTTGTGGCAAAGTGGAAATGAATCCGACTAGTATTCATGAGGATGCAGGTTTGATCCCTGGCCTCTCTCAGTGGGTCGGGGATCTGGCTTTGCCGTGAGCTGTGGTGGAGGTGGCGGGCTTGGCTCAGGTCTGTCGTGGCTGTGGCTATAGTGTAGGCTAGCAGCTGTAGCTCCAATTTGACCCCTAGTCTGTAAACCTCCATATGCTGTGGGTACAGCCATAAAAAGCAAAAAAAAAAAAAAAGTATGTATATTTGCAAACTGAAAATACCACCACAGCCTTTCTTCTAATGATTTCTTCTGCAGTTGATCTCTGTTCAGCGGACTCATTTCCCAATTCCAAAAGCCTGTCTCTCCCCACCCTCCATGGTTTCTACCTCTGGAAATAGCTGCCTTTTTTGGAGTTATCTTCAGTTCTCCACTCAGTCTCCACCTGTCACTTTCTCCCCGGTGCCTTTGCTTCTCCCCCCTCCCCCCCTTGTCTCATTTATCACAGATAAAATAGAAGATTTATATTCCTACTTCTGAATCTGAGAATTTTCTTGAATTTGTACCTATTTTTGTCTTAGCTCCTCTCTTTACACTGAAGGAAATGATTCTCTTTCAAGGAAAGGCCTGATCCTTCATGTGTTTTTAGATTCCTTCCTGTGGTACCGTCTTAGAAACCTTACTTCACTACCTCTTTCCATTTTGCTTCCTCGTGAGTTACCATAAGCAGCATTCAAATGTTTTATTTAAAGGAAAATAATTTTCCCCTTTTCCACCAAACAGATGTGCTCTCTGATCCCACGTCAGCCTTCAGCGAAATGGTGTCTGTGCTTTCCTTCAAAGCTAGTCATCTTTAAATAGCTGTTTACAGCTTCTGCTTCTAATTCCTTACCTCCTATTTACTTGGCATGTATTCCACTCTATTCAACTCTCTGTGCTAAAGCCCATAATGACCCTTACGGTGCCACATCTCCTTGAAAAAAAAAAAAAAAAAGGCAAACAACCCCCAAACCATAGCCACACAGATACCATCCCCGTCCCATTATGCCTCAATATCATCAAAATATTCATTTGTGGTACAAATGTCATACTTTTTTTTTTTTTTTTACAGTTTGAAACAGAAAAGCTCCACAGTGAGACTGGTTCATATGTCTCCTTTAATCTCTGAATTCCGTCTCAATCTCTTTTTCCCTCCTTTCACATTATTTGTTGAAGAAACCAGTTGTCTGTAGAGTTTCTCACTAACCAGGGTTTGCATGTCCCTGTTAAGGTCCTATGTATTACTTGTAAATTAGTATCTAGAGATCAGATTCAGGTATTTTTTTTGTTTGTTTGTTTATTTATTTGTCGTTTTAGGGCTGCACCTGCCGCCTATGGAGGTTCCTAGGCTAGGGGTCGAATCAGAGCTGCAGCTGCCGTCCTACGCCACAGCCACAGCAACGCCAGATCTGAGCTGCCTCTGTGACCTATACCGCAGCTCATGGCAATGCCGGATCGTTTACCCATTGAGCGAGGCCAGAGATCGAGCCCACAACCTCATGTTTCCTAGTCGGATTCATTAACCACTGTGCCATGGCGGGAACTCCCTGTTTTGTTTTATTGCATGACCACTTCATAGGTATTGGTGTGTTCTTTCATTAGGAGGTTCACAGTGCTTGGATGGCCCTCTTTTTAAAGTGTGTTTAGCAGCCACAGAATTTCCTTTTCATTCTCATCTTCTGGATCTCTCAATATATTTGCCTTTCTTGATTACTCCTTCTTTAAAAATAATCTTTTGTGGAGTTTCCATGGTGGCTCAGTGGTAACGAACATGACTAGGATTCATGAGGACGCAGGTTCGATCCTTGGCCTTGCTGTGTGGGTTAAGGGTTTGGTGTTGCTGTGAGCTGTGTGGCGTAGGCTGCAGATGATCTGCTGTGGCTCTGGCTTAGGCTGACAGCTGTGTTAGCTCCAATTTGACCTGTGGCCTGGGAACTTCCATATGTAGTGGGTGTGGCCCTAAAAAAAGACCAAAAAAAAAATCTTTTGCCTTCTGTAATGTCACTTTCCTTGTTTGCCTCCTACCGCTGACAGTTCCTCAGTTTATTTTGTTACCTTTTTCTACAATGTTGATTTTAAATGTTGGAATTTCTCAAGGGAGAGATCTTCTCTTACACTGTTAAGAAGTAAGAGAAGATCCTCTCTTCCTACTTGATTTCATTCATTGTCCTTCCTTTGAACACTGTATGTATACTGGCAATTCCCGTATTTTCCCAGCTATCTCTAATCTAAACTTCTCTCCTTAACTCCACACTTACATAATCAATTGCCTACTTGATATTTCCACTTTGAAGTCTTACAACATCTCCTACTTCGCTCTAAAATTGTGTTCTTGGTCTTTTTCCATAAATCTGGTCCTCTCCCAGTTATCCCTGTCTTAGTATGAATGTATTTGTTTACTTAGTTGCTCCAACCAGAAATTTAAGATTAATTCCTGACATTTCCTTCTCTTTTATCCTTCATGTGTACAACTCCACGCCCAATCTTGTTAATTTTATTTCCTGTGTATTTCTTTTTTGTTTGGTTTGTTTTTTTGCTTTTTTTTGTCTTTTTGCCTTTTTATCTAGAGCCGCGCCCATGGCATATGGAGGTTCCCAGGCTAGGCGTCTAACAGGAGCTGTAGCTGCTGGCCTTCGCCACAGCACAGCAACGCGGGATCTGAGCCACGTCTGCAACCTGCACCACAGCTCACGGCAACGCCAGATCCTTAACCCACTGAGCAAGGCCAGGGATCGAACCTGCAACCTCATGGTTCTTAGTTGCATTCATTAACCACTGAGCCACGAAGGGAACTCCTCCTGTGTATTTCTTGAATCTGTCTACCTTTCTCCATTTCTGTTGTCATTCCTCTAATCCAGACTGCCATCATTTCTACCTTGGACTATCTTTTTACTGAGTTCTTTACTTAGAGCCTATACAAGTTTTGTGTTTTACTTAGGAAAAATTTAAAATCTTAAACATGATTTTAAGATTCTGAGTGACCTGGCCTTATTTTTGTTTCTCTAACTTCATCTTGTGTCACTCTGTGCCTCAGTGGGTCTTTCTTGCCCCAGAGCCTTCGCACTTGATCTTTTCCCCTGGTATGCTTTTCCCCATTTCTGACTTTTTCACAAGTGTAGATTCTCTTTCCTTCCCTCTTTTTCTCCTTTTAATAAATAAATATTGAGTATCTGTTATGAGCCAGGACCTGTCTGATCTAAGGAAGATCCCCACTATTATAATCTATTATATTTTGTTATTTTCTGTAATGACTTTTATAATGACCTGTAATTCTGTGCTTATTTGTCTGTTTTTATGTCTAGCTTTTCAACTCCATGGACTCAAAGATCATATCTCTTTTCTTCACCTTTGTACCCCATCTAGTACAGTGCCTAGAACATACTGAGTGTTATAAATATTTGCTGAATGAATGAGCTCACACCATCAAGGAAAATCAAACCATGTAAGTGGTTATTTATGAACCAGGAAAATGGTTCTCCAGAGACACTGAATCTTTTTATTTTTATTTTTTTAATAACCCCACCTGTGGCATATGGAAGTTCCAGGGCTAGGGACCAAATCAGAGCTGCAGCTGCCGGCCAGTGCCACAGCCACAGCAGCACTGGATCCAGGCTGAATCTGTGACCGATGCTGCAGGTTGTGGTAGCACTAGATCCTTAACCCACTTAGGCCAGAGTTTGAACCCGTATCATCACAGATGTTATGCTGGGTTCTTAACCTCCTTGGCTGCAATGGGATACTGAATCTTTAGAACTGTGAGAAGTAAAATTTCTATTGTTTGTATGCCTCTAGTCTATGGTATTCCGTTCTAGCAGCCCCTGTGGACTAAGACAGGTAGTACTTTGTTTTGTTCCTTGTTGTATACTCAGTATCTTGAACAGTGCCTGGCATGTATTAGGTTCTCTATAGATATGTATTTAATTATTGAATACAATAATTTATCCACTCAACAAATATTTATTAAGCTTTTTTTCTTTTTTCTTTTTTTTTTTTTTTTGCTTTTTGCTTTTTCAGGGCCACACCCACGGCATATGGAGGTTCCCAGGTTAGGGCTTGAACTGGAGCTACAACTGCCGGCCTACGCCATAGCCACAGCAACATCAGATCCAAGCCGTATCTGAGACCTACACCACAGCTCTCGGCAATGCCGGATCGTTAACCCACTGGAGCAAGGCCAGGGATCGAACCCGCAACCTCATGGTTCCTAGTTGGATTCATTAACCACTGTGCTGCAGTGGGAACTCCTTTTAAGCTTTTTTTTTTTTTAAGGAATTTTCATAGCACTCTTTCTGTCCTTTGCAACTGTAATTAGATGTGTGGATGTTCATTTGTTATCCATAGGAATCTATCACTTATAAAATCAGAATCCAAACATCCCTTCCTGCTTACCATTGGGCTTTGTCCTCTTCACCCTCTTTGTCAGTAAGTGTATTTCTTTCTTTCCTTTTTTTTTAAATTGGTTTTTAGAGCCCCACCTGCAGAATATGAAAGTTCCCAGGCTAGGGTTCCAGTTAGAACTGCAGGTGCCAGCCTGTGCCACAGCAACTCAGGATCCCAGCTGCGTGTGTAACTTACACCACAGCTAACGGCAATGTCGGTTCCTTAACCCATTGAGTGAAGCCAGGGATTGAACCACCATCCTCAATGGATACTAGTCAGATTCGTTTCCATTGAGCCACAAGGGGAACTTCAGTAGTGTATTTCTAATGGTAGGATGATTAACATCTAACAATATGGTGCAAGTAGATTCTAAAATGCAAGCTTGGGAGTTCCCGTTGTGGCACAGTGGAAGGGAGTGTGACTAGGAACCATGAGGTTGAGGGTTCGATCCCTGGCCTTGCTCAGGGGTAAGGATCTGGCGTTGCCGTGAGCTGTGGTGTAGGTTGTAGACGCGGCTCGGATCCCGCGTTGCTGTGCTGTGGCGAAGGCCGGCAGCTACAGCTCCTGTTAGACGCCTAGCCTGGGAACCTCCATATGCCACAGGTGTGGCCCTAAAAAGCAAAATAAATAAAAAAATGAAAAAATAAAATGCAAACTAATTTCTTCAAAACATGAAGAATTTTGTGAATTTGAAATGCAGTGATATTGGAGAATGACTTAAACCACACGCAAATAAATCATTGATGAATGAGGATTAGGTAAAGTTACTCCAGTTTAGAAATGAAGGGAAAATTATTGACAATAGGAGACTCAGAGGATAGTGATTTGAGTAGCAAAGGAATGAGACCCTTGGGAAAATTGGTGAAGCTCTTGAATATTTTTACAAAATTGATCCTCGCATCAGCATGTTTTCGAAAGTCAAATGTGAAATAATAGGTATTTTTTAGTTTAAGAATAACCTTAGTGGCAATTATAGCTTAAATTTTAATTAAAAATGATAAAGTTTTGTTTTATATTTATCTTGATAAATTAAATACCTGATCAAATTTTTTTTTTATAATATACTGTGAAATTTTTGTCGCTCATCAGGTAAGTGGCATTTTTGGATATTAGTTATCCTCAGATAATAAGAATCCCTTTGTTATTTGTCCCTCATTAGATTTGATTCCCCTGTGTTGGGGATTGTGCATTATTCAGTATATTTCAGTGGGCCTGGCTCAGAATCTGGTACATAGGAGATAACTAATGAAGCAGAGGGTTAGGAAGAAGTGAACAGTGATTGAGGAGATTTGGAAAAGTGTATTGAAAAGGAACTGTTAGGTACCGAGCTTGTGTTAATGGGTAGGGTTTGTCAGTTAAGCTTTGTTGTTTCCAGATGGAAAACCTCTGATTTTTCCTTTTGCCAGTTTCTGTCTGGTGTGTACTTTAATATTCAAGTCTGTTCTCTGCCTCAGTAGCTCTTGTTCTCATTGTAATTCTTCCTGGAGATTTGAGATGGAAATGAGGAAGGCTTTGGGCTGCTGCCTGGGCATCCACATTCATGAGAACTTAGAAATGCAAAGGGACCAAATGCCATCCCTGACCTAAATGGATCCAGGTCAGCCAATCATTACTTTCCTGCCTCTTGCTTTGTTCTCTGTGCCTCCAGCCTTCTGTCCTGCAGGAGGTTTATTCTAAAGCTGTTGATACCAACTAATATAATGCTAATATGCCCCTTAATGAAAGCTTGGAAACACAGGATCCCAACCAGTAGATAAGAAATGTATAGTGTCAGCTTTCAGAGTACCTTTTCACTAACAATAATTGCACTAAGCAATTGAATACTTTTTCAGATTGTTTTTGAAACTATAGAAATAGAAGCTGAAAATGACCATTACTTAGGGAATCTAACACTTCTTTTTATGGGATAAGGAAAAACCCTAAGAAAGGATCAAGTTCACACCAAAGTAACAGTTCCACGCCTCTCTCTTTTTTTTTGTCGTACCTTCAGCATGTGGAATTTCCTGGGCCATGGATCGAACCTGTACCATAGCAGCGACCTGAGCCACTGCTGTAACAAAGCCGGATCCTTAACCCATTGAGCCACATGGGAACGCCATGCCTCTCATTTTAACAAAATTCTATCTTATATAATTTTGTCTTCTGTATTGTGTAGCAGTTAAAAACCTCTGCTACTGACTCAACTTTGAATCCTGTGGTCCTGCCAATTCCTGACACAGTGATCTGGAGGCAGTTACTTAAATAACCTCTGTAGTTCTGGTTTCCTTATCCTTAAAATGACACTAATAATAATATCTGCTTCGTAAGTTTGTTACCTGTGGTTTGATTAAATGAAGTAATAATTGTAAAGCACTTAGCAGATTCTGGCACATAAACAAGTGCTCAGTAAATGTTGGCTGTTATTATTGCTACAGGATGGAAGGTGAAAATAAGTCTAATGACTAGTGCTTTAATTTATATCCCTGTTCCTGTTCTTTGTTTTTAATTCTCCTTTAATTAGAATTTAAGCCTTGTAAAAGCCAGGACATTGTCTGCTTGCTGCTCTATATCCTCAGCACCTAAAATAATTTTTAGCATAATGGATGCTTGATAAGTATTTGGTGAATTAATGAATTCTTTTAGGAAATTTTTTTTCTGAATAACACCTACTTTTAGACACTCAAGTGACTTGAAACTTTTTTCCTTTTTAGTTGTTTATATGGATTTGCATGTGTCTTTGTAGAATTTGTGTTGTGTCCTTGATCTTGATATCTTTGTTTCCTTCCACAGTAGAAATCTTTAAGAATGGGAGACTGTGGCTCAGCGGAAATGAAAATGACTAGTATCCATGAGGATGCAGGTTCAATACCTGGCCTCGCTCAGTGGGTTAAGGATCCAGCAATGCTGTGAGCTATGGTGTAGGTTGTAGACGAGGCATGGATCTGGCGTTGCTGTGGCTGTGACGTAGGCTGGTGGCTACAGCTCCGATTTGACCTGTAGCCTTGAAACTTCCATATGCTGTGGGTGCGGCCCTAAGAAGACAAAAAAAAAAAAAGAAAAGAAAAAAAAAATAGTGGGAGACTGTGTCTCTGCTTTGGGAATTTCCCTATAGCTCGTAATACAGTAATTTTTTGTATGCAGTTATTAGTGCTTAGTAATTACTGACAATTGACCATAAAATCACTTTTACTCAGTATTAATTTTTTTGAGCAATACTCAGTGTGTGCTGTAGTATCATTCCCAGCTGTTATTGTGAATTTGTAGGCTCAGTCCTTGGTGGCAAGAGGTACTTTATTGCTTTTCTGAATGTTATTGTTTACACTTGGAAACACTCCCTCGTTGCTTCTTGCCTCTTCTCTGCCAGATGTCCTATTGCTTATTCTTCAGAGCTCAGTCTCGTCTGTCAAGCTGATTTTCTTTCTTTCTTCTCTAATTAAGTCTTCATTGTGTAAATCTCTTTATGGAGGAACTGGGCAATTTTTGCACATGGAATGATTGTGAAGGAGGGCATTCTACACTGAGAGAAGAGCTGGTGCAAAGACGAGGGAAAGGGTCAGTTGTTGTGGGAATATGATGGTAAATATATATTACCTTTAGAGTAGGGCAATATATTGGTTAGGGTGCTTATTAATGGGGCAAGTAACAGAATCCACTCTAGCAAGTTTAAGGAAAATAAATTTATTAAAGATACCAGAGAGATAAAAGAATCTTTGGGAGAATAGAAGAAATGGACTCAGGGAGTTCCCATTGTGGCTCCGCCGGTTAAGAACCTGACTAGTATCCATGAGGATTTGGGTTCGATTCCTGGCCTTGCGCAGTGGGTTAGGGATCTGACATTGCCATGAGCTGTGGTGTAGGTCACAGATGAAACTTGGATCTGGGGTTGCCATGGCTGTGGAATAGGCTAGCAGCTATAGGTCCGATTCAAACCCTAGCCTGGGAGCTTCCGTATGCTGCAAGTGTGGCCCTAAAATGACAAAAAAAAAAAAGAAATGAACCCAGGCTGAGCTTTCCAGACTGCACACCAAAGAGTAGAGCTCTAAAGGATACTACTGTCTTTCCCATAATCAAGAAGCTGCAAGCTGCAGAATCAGGAAACTGTTGCTACAACTGCTAGATGGAGAACTATGCTCCCTGTGTTATAGTTTGTTTCACCGAAAGGTTTGTCCTGTGTCCAGTCTCTCCACACATCTAATGTAGTCCTAAATCAGTACCCAGTGTGAGAGCATCTGACTAGTAGAACCTAAATTACTGTTATTATTTTTTTTATTTTTATTTTATTTTTTGTCTTTTTGCCTTTTCTAGGGCCACACTTGTGGCATATGGAGGTTCCCAGGCTAGGGGTCTAATTGGAGCTGTAGCCACCAGCCTGCGCCACAGCCACAGCAATGAGGGGTTTGAGCCGCGTCTGCAACCTACACCACAGCTCATGGCAACGCTGGATTCTTAACCCACTGAGCGAGGCCAGGGATTGAACTCGCAACCTCATGGTTCCTAGTCAGATTCGTTTCCACTGCGCCACGGTGGGAACTCCCCTAAATTACTTTTAGAAGGGAGTCTGGCAAATACAGGGCGTTTTTGCTTTTCAGTCTTTGTAGTACCCAAAGCTGAAAAGGGGTTAGTACAGATTTTGAGCAAACTAGTTTACAGATTCTGTTGTAGAAAGTAGTCAGGTACCTGGTACTCTTTTCTAGTACCAAATTCTATATCATTTGGCATTCTGCAATTTTGACTCAAATTTGGCTTAGATCATATTGAAATTTGTATCAGTTAAAAATATGACTTCACAAAAGATTGCGTTACTCTTATCCCCAACTATCTGCCAACTATCATGGTGGTAAATTGACTGATGGGAATGATCGGAGGGGTAAGTTTCTTTGTTGACTAATGGATGAGAGAGATACAGATACATAGATGGAGGTGGGGGAAGGGGAGGGAGACAGGAGAGGCAGAAAGAGGCCTAGAGAGAGACAGAGACAGACACTGACTTCATCTCCCAGAATGGAAAAAATTTCTGGAGTTCTTATCGTGGCTCAGTGGAAACGAATCTGACTAGTATCCATGAGGATTCAGGTTCGGTCACTGGCCTCACTCAGTGGATTAAGGGTCTGGCATTGCTGTGGCTGTGGTGTAGGCCAGTGGCTACAGCTCCAATTTGACCCCTAGCCTGGGAACCTCCATATGTCGTGGGTGCGGCCCTGAAAAGACCAAAAAAAAAAAAAAAAAGAAAGAAAAATTGCTTTAGTCCTATTGGACCACCTTATGCCACTTGCCCACCCCTGAACTGTAAGAGTTACCAAGGATGTGCCAGATGCTGATTGGTTAAGCGTGAGTTCTTGAAGTAATCACTGGCAAGGAGAATGGGATTACTGTGTTTGGTTTAGATGTAGAATGAAGGCCTACCCATGGAACTAGGTCTGGGGTCAACTTTCCCTTAGGACAGTGGTTTTCAAAAAGTGCTCACTTGGGAACTTCTTAAAAATGGAAATTCTCGGTGCATGTACCAGATCTCCTGAATCTAAAACTCTGACTTTGGGGCCCAGGAATCTGTTTTAACAAGCTCTCCAGGTGATTTTGACTCTTAACAATAAGCTAAAATTTGAGAACTGCCTTAGGCCTCTGAGAATGAATACCCGATAAAAATCAGGATTCTGTTAGGAAGGAGGAAGAGGGGAATGGATGCTGGGTAGCCAGTGGCTTCCATTTCTTTATTTCTCTCTCACTGTCTCTCTCTTTTTTTTTTGGTCTTTTTAGGGCCCTGCCTGTGGCATGTGGAAGTTCCCAGGCTAGGGATCAAATCAGAGCTGCAACTGCTGGCATAGGCCACAGCCACAGCAACACGGGGTCTGAGCTGCATGTTCGACCTACACCACAGCTCACAACAGTGCTGGCTCCCTGACCCACTGAGTGAGGCCAGGGATCGAACCTGCGTCCTCATGGATACTAGTGGGGTTCCTTACTGCTGAGCCATGACAGGAACTCCCAGTGGCTTCCATTTCAAAATTGTAAAGGTGAGTAGGGGTCAGTTCATGAGCAAATTGAATGTCTACCTCACAAGGTTGTTGTGAGATTTCAAACCGTGTAAGGTATGTGTGAAGGACCTGTACAGTGAAGGAGATAGATGACAATGGGCATGAAGTAGAAAGTACATTGAACTTGAAGTCAGAGATTAGGTTCTTATCCTGGTCTCTTTACCTCTTTTAGCTTCAAACTCTTCATCTGTAAAATAGGGACCAAAACTATTGGTGTGTCAAGGAGAATTAAATGAACGAAAGTATGTGGAAGTGCTTAGTTCATCGTTTAACGTATTAATAAGTAAATATTAACTGAAAATAATGATGCTTGGCTAAAGCAGTATGAACTTCGTTCTGCGGTCAGGAGGAGTCGTTCTCCCTTAGAATTGTCTTTCTTCTTAAGATAGCTCCCTGGTTCTCAGTAATTGCTTCGGATCTCATCATTTTCAGGTCCTATTCATATTCAGATCAGCACTGGTTTAACTGTGAGCAGTGGTTTTCTGCCTCTCCAGTCTTATCCTGGGGGAATTACATGAATTATTTACTTCTGCTTTCACAGGGATATAGAGGTTTCTTTTGCTTTTAGTGCTAATATGTATTCGGGGTGGTGTGACCATACATATTTTATGTTCTGCTTTGGCAATATATCTTATTTCTTTTTTATTTTCTTCTCCAAGTTTTACTTTGATTTGTAACACTGTGCCCTCTGCCTCCTCCTTTTTATTTTTTACACATTTCACATTTTCTAAATATAGAATATTTATAAATTCCTATTAGGTTACAGTGAGAAATGTGTTAAGGATTGATTTGGACTGTCTATATGTAAAGAAACTAAGGGAAGTAATTTGTCTGAAGTCTTTTTTTGTTTGTTTATGGCCATACCTGCTACATATGGAAGTTCTGAGGCTGTGGGTGGAATTGGAGCTGCGGCTGCCTTCCTGCATCACAGTCACAATGACCCATCTGTGACCTATACCGCAGTTTGCGGCACCAGATCCTTAACCCCCTGAGCGAGAGGCAGGAATTGAACTTGCATCCTCATGGAGACAACGTTGGGTCCTTAACCTGCTGAACCACCATGGGAACTCTTGACCAAAATCTTATGTTCTGCTCCTTGCCATCTTCTATTTTCTTGGCATGGAAGAATTTATATCTGGGGTTAAATTTCACTTTTCTATAATATTAATCAAAAGTCACTTGTAAATTGTTTATATCTGATGGGATTTAGTTAAAGTCACAGGCCTGGTCTGCTGTAAGTGAAGCAGAGCTGATGTCCCAACCTAGGAAGATTACCTAGTGAACAGAAATGCTGTGAATCCAGCAGTAGGAAGAAGGGCCCTGCCATGAACTCCCTCTTCACTCCTAGACATACTTGGCAAGTTATTAGATGTGCCACTTACTGGATGTGCCAGTGTTGTGTTACTAGGTGGCTTGTGGCGTTTTCCATGTTTACATCTAGGGTGTTTGAGAAAGGAATAAAGTTGAATGGGTAATTTCTACTCTGTGGTGCTGAGAGGACTCACCTTATCTGTACTACAAGTAACAGTTTAATGGCTTTTTTTTCGAGAACTACTGTTGGGTAGCAAGGAAACCAGAGAAATGACTTCTGATAGTCTTGGTACTAATTGAAACCTAGATTTCTAGCTGAAGAGGAACCTAGGGGTTATCCAATCTAATATCCTTATTGTATGAGTAAGAAAACTTGAGGCCAAGAGAAGGAAAATTACTCACTTAATATTATACATTAAGTTTGTTGCAGAGTCAGGACTGCATCTCAGCCCTTCTGACTCTGTTAAGTGTATTTTACTACACTACTCTGCAAGGCATGGTATAAGAGGAAATACAGAGCAGTGGGAAGAGCACAGATCTGAAGGCAAAAGATCTGGGGAAGAGCATGGCTTTGTCACTTACTGACTTGTTCCTGGTAAAGTAGTATCACTTCCTTAAGCACTGGTTTCCTCCTTTTTAAAATAGGATAATGCTGATACCTTCTTACCTGCCTCACAGGGTTATTAGAATAAAATGTGAGATGCATTAGGAAAAAGCAGAAATGGCCAATTTGCTTATGGATTTCAGCTCCATCACCTATAAACTGTGATTTTGGGAAAGTCACTCAATTTCTGTGAGCAGTTTTTCCTTTGTAAGATTTGGATGATAGTAGCTCCCATGCAGAGTTGTTTTGAGGACGTTAATATATGTAAAGCATTCAGAATGGTGCCTGGCATGTAATAGGTATTCAGTGAGTGTTTGAGATCTTCTCAGAAGACTTAGTTCTGTCTTTTCAGAACAGTTCCTCTAAGGCCTTATCATAGGTATAAGCAGAACTTGTTCTGTGGCTTTAGCACTGTTTTGTAGAATTTGATTCAGAGGCTTGGGGTGAGGTAAGGGCTTTGCTATTAGTCAGGTTTCCATTCTAAAAGGTAGAGCCTCTGGTCAGGCTCTTCTACCCAGGGAAGGACCTCTGGAGACAGCTGGCATTGAATATGGTGAATTGACTGAAGAAGAGGTGGAGGAAGCTTGGTGGCTGGGAAACTTGGGAGGAAGACTGGAAATGGGAAAAGTGGTCCTATTTTTGGTTGCCACTGCCTGCAGGCCGCAGAATAGCAGTATGTCCGGATATTAGTGGTGAAACCTTTTTTCGTTATGATCTCAGACTCTGACACTATAAATGCCTCGGAGTCTCAGGGCCATCCATATCTAAGTCCTCTGGTGCAAATACCTGACCTACAATGCAATATATTTTTTATTGAAAGAATAAGTAGCTGAAGTGAACAGCTGTGGCCCATTGGGGTACATAAAACCCTGGTGGCCCCTCATATCTCACCAGCTCCATCTTGTAGACATATTTGTATTTAACCAGGTTTTTCTAGTCTTTAACCTAAGGGCTTTGCAGAATTTCAGGTCTTGAGTTTTTTTTTTTTTGTCTTTTTAGGGCCGCACCTGAGGCATATGGAGGTTCCCAGGCTACGGGTTAAATTGGAGCTGTAGCTGCCGGCCACAGCCACAGCAACGTGGGATCTGAGCTGCATCTGTGACCTACACCACAGCTCACAGCAACACTGGATCCTTAACCCACTTAGCAAGGCCAGGGATTGAACTCACGTCCTCGTGGATCGTAGTTGGGTTCGTTCACCACTGACCCACTATGGGAACTCTGAAGCTGTGGGTTTTTTAAGCTTTGCTCTACCAGTGGCTTACTTTTGTAACCTTGATTAGGCCAGACAACTATTTTCTTCAGCCCTAGTCATTGTGTGGCACCTGTCAGTTTCCTTTTTTTTTTCCTTTTTTGGTGGCGTGGTGGCCCCCCTCAGCATGTGGAATTTTCTGGGTCAGGGACTAAACCTGCACCACAGGAGCAACCTGAGCTATTGAAGTGACAATGCCAAATCCTTAACCTGTTGCGCCACAGGGGAACTCCAAGGTGAACTTTTTATAACCCATGGGATCAAAAAGGAAAGCATTATTCATTCCAGAAATGTATAAGGGTAACTAAAACAAACATTATACTGCTGTAAAGAGCTTAGTGTCTCATTGGGAAAGTAATACCTCTTCACTGTTTTGTCCTGAGGGAAATTGAGATAATGTAAGTAAAAGAGCCTGCCTAGAAGTTCCCGCTATCGAGCAATGGGATCGGTGGCACTTCGGCTGTACCAGTACACTGTTTGGATCCCCGGCCTGGTGCAGTGGCTTGAAGGATCTGGCGTTGTTGTAGCTTTGGAATAGGTGACAATCGCAGCTCAGATCTGATCCTTGGGTCGGGAAATTCTTTATGCCGCGGGGTGGCCAGAAAAGAAAACAAACTAAAAAAACAAAAAAAGAGACTGCATGATGAGTACAGTGTGTGTTAAATTGTTGTTAGGCCTACCTCTCCCTGCCCTGTCCCTTCTCTGGGCTTCTGTACAATAATGTGTTGGACTGGGTGACCTCTATGACTCCTACAACTCATATTTATATAATGGTCTTGCAGTTGTTATATCGTTTACTTTCTTTATTAACATGGTAACAGATAATTGATGCTTCTGATAATGTCTCATCGCCTCTCTTTCTTTAAGCCCATGGCTTAGTTTCCCTAAAAATCCATTGCTTGCTTTAGTTTGGTTTTCTTTTTTAGACTGTTTCTGTGTGACCTAGTGTTCCCTTTTGAGGTTGAACTGAATTGTGTAAGTCTTCAGGAAGTGGCAGAAGCACCTTCCTCAAACCTGGTTGCACTAAACGCCCATCAAGTCAAGTCCTGTCACCAAAGAGGAAGAGAAAGCCTGGGTTCCTTAGCCAGTAGATAAGTGTTTCTTCATTGAGTTCCCTGGATTAATTTCGTCTGTGAAGAAGGGACATTTCCTTTTAAATTCCAAATGCCTTACTCTATATGTGATTAATATTACTAGGCCATTTTTGTGTTACACTTTAATTTTTATGCACCTTCCTGATTCTGATCCTTTAGTCATACAAATAAATTCAAGCTCTCCTTCATATTATAATCCTTTATAATCATAATGGTAATTTTACTTCTGTTCTTCTCTGATAAATATCTTCTGCAGTTTCTCAGATGATTACCTCTCCTTGCCTTTTACACCACTTCTCTCTCAACAAAAAAAATTCCTGTGGGTAGCCTCTTATTTATGCTAATCATCTAGTCCTAAGTAACCTACTCACTTCCACTCTTAAATTTTCTCACTCTTGCTGAAATAAGCCGTATGTTCACTTTCATGTCTCCCTAACTTATTTTTCATAATTTCTTTTGTTTTAGATATTTTCTTTTGGTTGCTATACTTAACAGTCAACAACCCTCAAGGCCCAGTTTGAATGTCTCTGACTTTGACACTGTATCACTGTTGACACTGTATCACTGTTGCAGACAGAATTAACATCCCCCTTTTTCAGTGTTTTTGTGATACTTTGTTCCATTGGCTATAATGGCATTTACTGTATTGTATTATACTTATTTGTATTGTATTATATTGTACTTGTTTATACTGAATTGTGTTATAATTATTTGTTCATCTGTCCTGTCTCACCCTAAACACTTCCTCAAAACAATCAGCCCTTCCAGGGTTGAAAGTACTTGTATTTACCAGATGATGGAAAAAAGAAGAAATTAACATTTGTTGAATGCCTTATTGTTATGCAAGATACTGTACAGATACTCTCAGTCCTCACAACAAATCTCTCATGTATGTTTTATGCCCATTTTATATTTGAAGTAATTGTGCCCAGAAAGGTTAGGATTCGGAGGCCTGAGATTCAATCCTGTTTGCTGACTCTAAAGCTTGAGCTATATTTAGAATTATTCTTCTGACTCCTAATTCAGTATCCTTTCTGTGCACATCAGAAAAATACAAATTGAGTACATAGATGTGTTTAATGCAGTGATGGACAGGAGTTCAAATGGGAGTGGGATTCAAACAGCTGTGGCAGTCACATCATCGCTATGTATTAAGAAATGGCATTAGAGTCATTTATTCCTTAATTGGTTCTGTAGGCATTTAAAAATGAATCTGTTTTAGCTGGTTGGCAAATGTAACAACACCTACCTTTGGGCATGTCCTGTACTAAAAAGGGATGAAAAGCTGCCTCTCTCACACTATCATAGGCAAGGGAGATGAGCTTGGCTTTGACCTAAAATAGTGTTAGTGCTTTTGAAATCTTTTGTTTCCAAGCCTTGTCATATTTTTTTTTCAGATGCTGGTAACGTATATCTTCAGAGCTGTAGAATCAGACAGTTGGAACATGAATTGAAGTATGGGATTCTTACCCAGCTGTTGGAACAGCCTAAGCTCTTCACCAGGGAGAGACTAAACAGAAAGGACTTTTTTTTGGAGTTGGTAAAGGAGGACAAAAGGTAGACCTTGGGAAATATTTCTGCCTCCTTGTTTCGTGGGCTATTGAGTCATCCTTTTGTTCTCTGAAGGTGGACTAATAGCAAACGCGTTACAGGAAGGTAACAAATATGTGAAGGCCATGGTGCAAGCTCTTGTTAGCCCTATGTGATTTTGAGTAAGTGATTTGTACTTCCTCAGGCTTTTCCTTTACGTGTTTTAATCCAGTGGTTCTTTCTCTCCAGGGGATATGATCCTTCTGTCCAGGTACCACACATCTCTGCTGCCTATGGACCATGCAGAGATCTAGGTTACAACTTCTTTTGCCCTTTTTTTGCTTACATTCACTATGGATAGGCTGAAAATTTGTTGAAATCTCTCATCTTCTGAAGTCCTCTCACTCATTCTTTTCCTTGTTTAGGTTTAAAGCTTTTTTATATCTTTATTGTCATTTTAGTTTGATTTTGGGATGGGAACATAGGTAAATGTGTTTTTAATCTGTCAGATTTATCCAGAAGCAAACTTTAAAGGAAGTTAAAGGACAGAAAGTGAAGTTGCATTTGTATCTGGAGTTGCAAAAATTTCACCATGAGAGTAAATGAGAGGGTAGATCTCCTTAGGAGATGTTCTGGGTTCAAATCTTGGCTTCATCATCCCCTACATATATGGCCTTGGACAAGTTGCCTACCTAAGCCTCATTTTTGAGATTGAATTTTTTTTTTTAAAGAGAAAATATATATCAGAAGTTGTGCTGAACTAGGAATCAAGACATGAATTGACTTGTAGTGGACAGTGGGGCCTTAACCAAATCCTTTCCCCTTTTTGGGCCTCAGTTTATCTCTCTATAAAATGAGGAAGTTTGTTGGGTATCTTCTAAGATCTTTGTATCCCTACTGTTTTAAGGAGTCTGAGATTTTCCTGTTTCTTGGAGAGCACTGGTACTTTAATGCTAACTTCCAGCCCCTCGTTCAGGATGGTTAAGGCCTAGGACTCAGACAAACAGGATTGGGTTTTCCAAACTTTGTCTGTATATGCCTGCCAGACTGACCAGAGCATGATACTTGGAAGAAGAAAAAAAATGAAGCATCAAAGTGTGCAAATCTGTAACTCTTAGACAATACATAATAAATTGGCAACTATTTGAACTGCCCCAAGAACTTCGACATGTCACAGGCTTGGCAAAAAAAAAAAACCTGTATCACTGCCTTTTCATAATAACAATAAGAAATAATTACCAGTGCTCGACATTACACATCAAGCATAGTGCTAATTGCTATCACATTATTTTCTCATTTAATACTCCATTTAACCCACAGAGAAACTGAAACTTAGAGTGGTTAAAATGATTTGGCTGGTAATAGAACAGGATTGAGCTTCCTATTTATGCAGCTCCAAAAAACCATGTTCTTTCAACTAAACCAATATGCTGTTCATTACACCAATGGGCCTTAAAGTGTCCAATACAGAAGGCATACAGATGCAACTTAACAAAAGAACTGAAAAAATGAAAGAGAAAGGAAGAAAAGTCACCTTTCAAGTTAATGGAGAAACTAAAAAAAGATTTAGAAGATGTGGAATCTGGTCCTGTCTAGGGCACCAAGCAGCTCTAACACCTTAGGCAAGTTATTTGTCATTGAAAAGATTTTAGACCCTCATATTTACATAGTATTTTGGATTTCATGAAGCATTCTGAAATACCTGAGGCCCTGGGTTTTGTTTCAGCTGGACCTTTGTTTTCATAACAGGGACTTTCTGATGTAAACCAGGAAACCTTGGTTTTGTGGTTGTATTAGTTATCTATTGCTGCTTAAATAAATTGCCTCTAAAACTCAGCAGCTTAAAAAAATAACCATTTATTATTTCACACAATTTCTAAGGATGAGGAATATTAGCTTAGTCAGGCTGGGTGGTTCTGGCTCTGTCTCTAATGAAGTTGCAGTCAGGCAGTTGCACAGGACTGCAGTTATCTGGAGGTTCAACTGGGCCTAGAGGATCCTCTTCCTTGCTCACTCATCCATCTGGTTGTTGGCCAGCCTCTGCACTTAGTGCTTTTACCATTTTTTTTTTTTTTTTTAAGGGCTGCACCTGAAGTACATGGAAGTTCCCAGGCTAGGTTCCAATCAGAGGTGCAGCTGCCAGCCTATGCCACAGTCACAGCAATGTGGGATCCGAGCCAGGTCAGGGACCTACAACACAGTTCACAGCAATGCTGGATCCTTAACCCACTGATCAAGGCCAGGAATTGAACCCACATCCTCATGGGTGTGAGTTTGTTACTGCTGGGTTTGTTACTGTTGAGCCATGATGGGAACTCCCTGCACCTAGTGCTTTAAAACTGCTTTCACATTCGTTTTCGTGTGATCCAAAGGAGTAGTGTGATGATATGAAAAATCGACTGCCCTTTAAGTTAGTACATCTGAATTTGAGTTCCAGCTTTGGCACTAGCTGATCTTGACAAAGTCATGTTCTCTCTGTGGACGCGTGTCCTTAAGCGTAACGTGGAGGTGTTAAACTCTACTCTCAGGGTTTTGAAGTGCCATCTCACCGGATACTGGGGTGATATTGGGAAGTGGAAAGAGGGTGAGGAAGTGGAACTTCTTCATGTCCTTATCAGCCAGAGCAATTCTACTTTTTGTCTTTTTAAGTATTAGTGTTTCTGTAAGATTTGATTGGAAGAAGAGGTTGAGAGGCTTTAAAAAGAAGCTTAGAAATCACTGGATTGAGTGATCTTAAAGAAATTCTCTGTGTAAAGATAGGGACTGGTTTTCTTGATGCCATTGGGTAAGCAGTTGCTTCCTGGGTGCTGGAGTACCTTCCTTTCTACATTTCTATAATAGATTTCTCCTAAGACATCTGCTCTCTAAGACACTGCTCCCTAGCACAGCAATGGACCGAGGTGTCTCCTAAGAAACTTGGATTCTTTGTTTACAGTGGCAGCTGTGGTCTATGAAAGTTCCCGGGCCAGGGCCTGTGCCAGAGCCACAGCAACGCAGATTCTTAACCTGCTGAGTGAGGCCAGGGATTAAACCCATATCGGCACAGAGACAACACTGGGTCCCTAACCCGTGGGAAATTCCCTAGGGTTTTTTTTTTTTTTAAAGCCAGTTTTGGGAGGGATGGAAATTCACTGCTGATGGCTGGATCTTCTGTCTGAGTTGGTGTAGTTTCTTAGGAATCAGGATTCAGATCTAGAGGGGTGAAGGCCTTCTTTGAAGAGTAGAGGTTATGGAACAGATGTTTTCCAGAAGAGAAGAGGGCTGAGTGAGTTAGCAAGCGAGAAGGCCTGGTTTTCTAAGTTGGCCTCTGCCTCCTTTGTATTATTTAGATGTAACCATACTTTCCCTGGCAAGTTACTGTCCCCAAGCCCATCTATCTTTTGTAGCCTAACTATTGGAATGGTTAGCGTTCAGAGATATTGAGATGAATTTTGTTTTATTTTATTATTATTATTTTTTTTGCCTTATCTAGGGCCTCACCCGCGACATATGGAGGTTTCCAGGCTAGGGGTCTAACAGGAGCTGTAGCTGCCGGCCTTCGCCACAGCCACAGCAACGCGGGATCCGAGCCGCGTCTGCAACCTACACCACAGCTCACGGCAACGCTAGATCCTTAACCCACTGAGCAAGGCCAGGGATCGAACCTGCAACCTCATGGTTCCTAGTCGGATTCGTTAACCACTGAGCCACGACGGGAACTCCGAGATGAATTTTATTTCCAGCATTTGCAAGGGCTCTTGTCTTTTGGTGATTCTAACACCCTTTTGTTATTTGTACTGTGGGCTCTAGAAAGCAGATCTTTGCCAGCTCATTGAAATTGATTTCTAGCCATCCTTTCCCTGTTCTTTGTTCTTTTACTTTCCTGCTAAGTATTCTTTTTTTGGAATAGAAGCCTGGAAATGAATGGTTAGTGGAAAGAGATTAGACTTAGAATCAGTAGCTTTGGCTAAAGCTCCAGTTTTCCTACTTTCCTGTGTGATCTTGGGCACATTTCTTAAAGATTCTCAGTTTGTTTCCTCACATGTAAACTAGTATTGCTATGAAGATTAAAGGATAAGCATTTAAAGTACTGTACCTGTCCCATAATAGTGCTTACTAGTTGTTGCTGTTTTTATGATTACTATTTTTGTACTTATCTGAGAATTTAGAATAGATGCTAATTAAATTAATTATAAGAATACCGTTTTCTGTTAGAGTAACAAAACCAATACCGGAAGAAGTTTTACAGTTCATTTTATATATTCGTTTTACAGTTGGTACGTTTTGTAATTGGAATTGTTTGGGCTCCGAGTGAAACAGTGAATGGCCCAAGGCCCCCCAGTGTTGGCATCAGGGACTCAGTTTACACCTGATTCTCCAATGACAGAAGTGTCTTAGACTGTTCTGGGTGTCTGGCATTACATGAGATACTCACACTAGGTTCCTACCTTTATGCTTTGAGGGCCATCATTCTCTGTGCCCTGAGAAACCACTGGTTACCGCAGTTTGCATACCGCTGGATAAAGCCGATGTCATAACTTCTATTTTTCTGAGAAGTATCCCTGGTGTGGACCTGAGCCCCCTGTAGATATACCTGGTGGTTCTTTCCTAGACAACTTAATTCCTCCTTTCCTCTCCATGAATTATAAACACATCCTGAAAAGAAGAGGCAAGTATAGCCATGATGTCTTTGGAGGTGAATGACCTAGTGTGCTGTGATGGAAACAAAGAAAGGGGGAGGGGGAATAGAAAAGAAAACTCCTTGGGTGTTTTTTTTTTTTTTCCCTCCAGAATCTTCTAAAAGCTATGTTGTGTGAAGAGAGATTTATAGAATTTTAGGACTGAAAGTTCCCTTCAAGGGCATCTGACACACTTTTCCTTATGCTTTAATTTTCTTCTGCAGAGTTCCTGTCAAGTATTTCTTCAGTATCTACTTGCATGCCTTATGATGGAGAGCTGTTTACTGTTAGCGGCAGTCATTTTCATGGTTTGACATTTCGGCTCTTAAAACTAAAATCTGCTCCTCTATGGCTTCTAATCACTGGCCTCTCTCTCATGTGAGGAAATTTAGACTCAGGCATATGAAACGGTGCATGTCAAGCCATCATGTGTGCATCTTTCATTCCACTTCCAGCTAAGAAGATCAGGCAAGACAGAGACTTATGAGCTAAGTTCTAGCACCTGAAATTTATCCTTGTGTCTTTGTGGGTGAGTGGTGTTTATTAAAACTGTTTATTCTTTTTCATGGACTTGCTGAGTTTATTAGTATTAGATTCACTAGAATTTATTATTAGAATTTATTAGTTACTAGAAAGAAACTTGCTGATAACTTGTTCTGTTGTCATCATCGTTTTATATATTAGTAACTGTATCACAGAGAGGTAAATCCATCTGCCTAAAGTCATACACAGAAATTCTGTGACAGAACTGGGTTTAGACCCTGGTCTCCTGGTATCCAGTCCTCGATGTCTTTCCATAGACAGCTGTCTGTGTACTTTGAAATTTCTATAAGGAAAGACAGCATCAATTTTACGTGGATTTCCATCTAAAAATATCATGCTGTTTTTTTAACATCGCAAGAGAAGACAGAAGGATTCCATTCAAAAATATTTATTTATTTATTTATTTATTTATTTATTTTAAGGGATGCACCCTCAGCATAAGCAAGTTCCCAGGCTAGGGGGTCTAATTGGAGCTGCAGCTGCCAGCCTATGCCACAGCCACAGCAACACCAGATCCAAGTCACATTTGTGACCTGCACTGCATTCACAGCAATGCCGGAATCGTAACCCACTGAGTGGGGCCAGGGATTGAACCTGCGTCTTCATAGATACTAGTTAGGTTCATTTCCACTGAGCCACAACAGAAACTCTCTCCAAATATTTATAGAGCACCTATAGCAGCTTGTGTGCCACATGCTTGAAAATTTCTACTTTAGGTTACAACTCAGAAATATTTACTTTTGTGAAGCCTCCAAACTGTACCCTCCCCTGACCCCTCATAGAATCATTCCTTGTTATAGAACTTTTCATGCTGCTTGGGCAGCATGGTGTGGTGAAATGCATATGAACATTAGATTCAAACAGGGAGACCTGGGTTGGGTCTTGTCTCCAATAATTCACGTAAAGTGTTTATCAGAGTGCTAGACACGTAAGACTTCCTGAAATGTCAGCTACTGTTGTTCTAATTATTTTTTATTGTTACTCATGTCTTATTTCTCCCTTTAATCTGGGAGCTGTCAAAGGAAATTTTTAAGCTTTTTTTTCCCCCCAAGCTGTTAAGTCATAACTCATGGGTTAATGTAGTACGTTGGACCAACATTTTAAAAAACTTATTGTAAAGTTTTAAAGTCAAATGTAATACACCAGAAAAAATATCAGAATATATTGTATATAGAAAGAGCAAGGATTGTCTTTTGAAACTTTTATCTCAGTTTTATATTTATAGGTGTGTATGTGCACACATGTGAGAATGTGTGTGTACTAGGTCTCCATCTGATTGTATTCTGATTGTGCATTGTAGTCAAAACAGTTTGAGAAACCCTGCTTTAGGAAAGAGACTGCTATTTATGTCTTTTATTCACAGGGCCTAGCACAGGGTCTGGAACAGATCTGATGCCCGTGTAATTACGAAAAGGCAGCCTGAAATTAATCGCTTAATATATGATACAGACGGTAAGTGTTATATAGGCTCCTAAAGAGGGAAATTGTCTTGAGAAACAATTTAGTAAAGTAGTTGAGAGCTTAAGTTTTTGGTGTCTGAAGGATCTAGGAGTAGATTGCTGCTGTGCTACTTATTGGCTAAGGCAACAGACAAGTAAATTCCTTAACCTCCTCTTCCCTCATTTTCTTTATCTCTAAAATGGACATAAAAATTACCTCAAGTTGTGGAGATTTAAATGAGATAAAGTTAGTATAGTAGCTAGCTAGCACGTAATAAACACTTGCTAAGTATTTTCATGGGCTGAAGTGGTCACAGGAGGCTTTTTTGAGAAGGCAGGCATTTGTTCTCAAAATACTGGTAGAATTAAATGCGGGAAATGTTTGAGAAGTCCTGCGTGTGGCAGAGTTCTGTTAAAGGCCTGAGTATCTTTTTCTCTTACGTATCCTTTCTCCTTATTTTCCTCACCAAGATACCCACAGTTTTTTTTTTTTTTTTCTCTTTAAAACCACTTCCTGGGGAGAAAGTCCAAAGTAAGCTGTTACAACTCACTTTTGGCCCCTCCTTGAGGCCAGTTCATTCCCATAGACAGAGAAAAGAAGATTAATCCAAGCTGCCTGACACAAGTATCAGGCATTACGCTTGCCTAACCTCACCTCGGAAGAGAACAGTGATCAAAGCAGTTTCATCTTGGCCCCTGCAAGAAAGGACCCAGGACAGGTAATTAGGAAAAGATCTTGGCCTCTGGTCCCGAGCCTAGGCTGGAGGTTGAGGAGAGGGCAGGTTCCTGTGAAGGTTGGCAATGGAAGGGTGGAGAGAAAGGTCAGCCCTTCTTCAGCTTCTGATGATGCTAGAAAGGAAGTAGATCTGTTTCCAAACCTGGGGAGGCGGAGGGAAGAGACGAGGGAGAGGGCTGGAGGGAGTGGAGAAGAGAAAGAGGAAGTGTTTGAAGGTATCTGAATTAGCTTGTGGAAGGAACACCCACCCGTCTGGGAGTCAGGAAATCTGGATTCCATTCTGGCCTTCCTACTGAATCTCTGTTCTTTCATAAACTACTTGTTCATTTTAGTTCTTGGTAAAGTAAGGAGCTCCCTAAGACCCGTTTCAGGTCAAAAACTTTTGTACCTGTTTAATAAAGTCTAGAAGAAAGATCCAAATAATATACTCCGGGAGCTTAAAGGAGGAGGAAGAGAGAACTTGTGTTTGATCTGTTTGGTCTATATTGGAGTTTCTTAGCCTTGAGACTATGGATATTTTAGATCATGTAATTTTATGTTGGGGGCTAGGGGCTGTTCTGTGTATTGTAGGATGTTTAGCAGCATCCTGGTCCTCAACCCATTGGCTGCTGGTAATATCTATGACAACTCCAGTCATAACAATCAAAAACGTCTCTAGACAGTGCCAGATGTTCCCTAGGGAGTAAAATCGGCCATGATTGAGAAGCATTGCTATACATTCATGCAAATTGTAGGGACAGCTGAAAGGTAAATTCAATAATAATAATAAAAAAAAATCTCATACTTAAGTAGCACCTACTATGTGCCAGATACTTTTCTAAAGCTTTAAATATATTAACCCATTTAATCTCCATAATAAATCTCTGAGATAGTTACTGTTATCATCCCTGTTTTACAAATGAGTAAACTGAGGGAATAAGATTAAGTGAATTCATAGCATCTAATGTTTTTATGGGTTGCTGTGTGTCAGGGACTCTGCTAATTACCTTACTATATGTTATCTCATTTAATCCTCACAGTCACTCTGTGAAGTAGGTGTAGATGTTATTGCAGTTTTTGTTTTTTTTTTTGCCTTATTTGGGCTGCACCCATGGCATATGGAGGTTCCCAGGCTAGGGGTCTAACCGGAGCTATAGCTGCCGGCCTTCGCCACAGCCAGTGCAGGATCCGAGCCGCATCTGCAACCTACACCACAGCTCATGGCAACGCTGGATCCTTAACCCACTGAGCAAGGCCAGGGATCCAACCCGCAACCTCATGGTTTCTAGTTGGATTCGTTAACCATTGAGCCACGACGGGAACTCCGATGTTATTGCAGTTTTACAGATGGGGTGGCTGTACTGTGTCTAACCCTGAATTGGGCACTGGGGCACACACTACTGGAGTAGATTAGTTCCAGAGTACTTTTTTCCTATTTTATCTTCAGATCAGTATTGTGAAGTAGATGGAATTATCACCATTTTATAATTGAACACACTGAGACTCAGAGAAAGGGGCGGGAAGTGGTGGAGCTGGTTGGCATTTATTGTGTATATGTTTTATGTTTTTTGTAGTATGGATCATGATGCTTCCAGCCACACAAAGCAGCAGGTAGTCAGGTGACAACGTGTGGCAAAGAAATACGGAGCCCCTGTTTGTGATGCAGGGTGATCTGAGAAGGAGCTCCTCCTGATTTATAATTTAAAGTTTGTTGAAGAGGTTTTCTTCTGCATATGTGCTCTCCTACCCACTTCTTACTTCCTGACTGACACTGGCTGTGTATCGCAGGTTGTAATTATGTTATAATTGGCTTGCTTATTTTTTAAAAATATCTGACTCCTGCAGCATTTCATCCTGTAAGCTTCATAAATACAGACTTATGTATAAATAGACTCTGTCTTGCTCACTGTATTATCTTAGCACAGTACCTTGTGTGAAGTACCTAAAAGTGCAACATTAGTTTGACTTGTGGAATTTCTGAATCAACAGGCATTTGGGAAGGGAACTGAGAGAGAGATTGATTTATTCAAGATTAGGCAGCAATTTGGTAGCAGTTTTGGGACTAGATCTGGTTTTTCCTATCTGCAGGCACAGAATTCTTTGGAAAACATCATATTGTTTACCATTTACCTCTCTCATAGCTGGAACTATATGATCTTGCTGTGTGACTCTAGGCAGATCCCCATTTCCCCTTCTATAGGCAGAAGTGTTAATAACTGTTCAATTTTCCTTTCTATCTTGGGTTGCCCATCAGTGGTGTCCTGGGTGGTCTCCAACCACAGGATAAGTGTCTACTGAGAACCAGGGAAGCCTCATTCTTCTTGGGTTAAGAATCCAAATTCAGGGGCTCAGGTCATTGCAGAGACATGACCTGGCCCAGCGCAGTGTGTGAAAGGATCCAGCATTGCCACAGCTGCGGCATAGGTCACAGCTGTGGCTTGGATTCAGTTCCTGGTCCAGAACTTCCAGATGCCCTGGGTATAGCCATTAAAAAGAAAAAAAAAATGGACAAAAGATCTAAGTAGACATTTGTCCAACAATATGCAAATGGCCAATTAGCACATGAAAAATTGCTCAATGTCATTAGTCATTAAAGAAAATCAAATCAAAATCTTGTGAGATAGATACCATCTCACATGCGCTAGAATAGCTGTAATAAACAAGACAGAATAATAGTGTTATAAGCAAGTGGAGAAATTAGAACCCTCATACAGTGGTAAAATGCTGCAGTTCCTTTGAGAAAGAGTCTAGCAGTTCCTTAAAATTTTATACAGTTACTGTACGATCCAGAAATTTCACTGCCAGACATATATAACTAAGATAAAAATATATATCCACATTAAAAAACCATACATAAATATTCAAAGCAGCATTATTCATAATATCAAAAAAGTGGAAACAATCCAAAATGTCCATCAGCTGATAAATGTAGAAATAAGATATGGTATACCCATACCATGAAATATTATTCAGCAAAAAAACTAGCAAATATTATTCAGCAATAAAAAGAAATGGTACATGTTACAATATGAATGAATCTTGAAAACACACTAAGTGAAAGAAACAAGATATAAAAGGCCCTATATTATATGATTCCATTTATATGAAATTCTCAAAATAGGCAAATAAAATCTAAAGAGACAGAAGGTCTATTTAGATTTTCTATTCATTTTTAAATTGGATTGCCTTTTTACTCTTATTGTTAAGAGTTCTTTATATAGTTTGGTTACAAGTCCCCATCAGATATATGATTCACAATTATTTTCTCCCACTCTGTGGATTGTCTTTTCACTTTCTTTTTTTCTTTTGGCCATGCCTGAGGCATGTGGAAGTTCCTGGGCCAGAGATCAAACGTTTGCTACAGCAGTGACCCAAGCCATTGCAGTGACAACGTCAGATCCTTAACGTGCTGCACCACAGGAGAACTGCCCTCCCACCCCTCCCCCCTCCTTCCCTCCTTTCCTTCCTTTTTCCTTTTTTCTTGGTTCCACCTGTGGCATATGGAAGTTCCTGGGCCAGGGATCGAATCAGAGCTGTAGCTGCAGGCTTATACTACAGCAACACCAGATCCAGGCTGCATCTGTGACCTACTCCATAGCTTGCGGCAATGCCAGATTCTTAACCCACTGAGTAAGGCCAGGGATTGAACCTGTATCCTCATGGATGCTAGTCAGGTTCGTTTCCACTGAGTCACTATGGGAACTCCTACATTCAATTTTTTTTTTTCGCTTTTTTTGGGTGGGGGCGGCACCCATGGAGTTTCCCAGGCTAGGGGTCAAATTGGAGCTATAGCTGCCAGCCTATGCCACAGCCACAGCAACGCCAGATCCTAGCTGTATCTGTGACCTACACCACAGCTCATGGCAATGCCCGATCCTTAACCCACTGAGCAAGGCCAGGGATCAAACCCGCAACCTCATGGTTCTCAGTTGGATTCATTTCTGCTGCACCGTAACGGGAATCCCCTACATTTGATTTTTATATTGATCTTGTATCCTGTAATCTGGTTGAACTTGTTTTATTAATTCTAATAGTTTTTGTGTGTGTGTTTTTGTGTACGGGTATATGTATGTGCCTGTGTGTGTTCCTCAGGATTTTCTATATACAAGATAATGTCATCTCAAATAGAAAAAGTTTTACTTTTTCTATTCCGGTCTGGATGCTTTCATTTCTTTTTCTTGCCAAATTGATTTGGCTGAAACCTCCAATGCAATGTTAGATAAAAGTGTCAAAAGCAGATATCCTTGTTTTGTTTCTGATTTTATGGAGAAACCTTTCAGTTATTTACCAATGAAGTTTAATATTAGCTATGGGTTTTTTGTAGATGCCCTTCAGTAGCTATAGGGGAGTTTCTATCTATTGGTCTCTTGAGTGATTTTGCCTTGAAAGGGTGCTGGATTTTGTCAAATGCTTTTTCTTTATCAATAAGATGATCTTAGGGCTTTTGTCCTTTTTTTTTCTATTAATAAGGTTTATTGCTTGGTTGATTGGACGTTAAACCAGCCTTGCATACCTGGGGTCATATTGTGTTTTATTGTGTATTTATTGGGTACTTCATGGACGATTAAGATGTTGGGGTCATTCACTGTAATTGAGAAGACTGAAAAACACACAGGCTTAAAGTTGAGAACAAAAGAGTATGATAAAGACGATATCTTTTGGTGATGTGTGATAGTTAGCAAATGAACTCTACAGTGACCTTATTTTCAGGCCAATCAGTGATTATAGGGTGGCGTATTGTAACTGTTTGTGACCTTAGGTATACCTTTTTTTCCCTTCTCCAGTTCTTAGCTTCACATCTGTACATGGAATAGTTGGACTTAGTGGTATTTAAGATCCTTTTTAGTTTTAACATATTGTGAAATTACTTGCCTTTTGTGGGTCTTCCTTAAATCTTTCTGAATAATTATTTTTTTTAATTGTGTCAAGTGGCTGTGTAGTTAGGTGACCCTTCCTGTTCTGGTTCTGAGTGGCAAAAATATTCTTTACTCCTTTTTACTTGGCCTTACTCACACTTCCATCTCAGATTATTTCCTTTCATATTATTTCATATTCTGGTTAAAGGGGATAATTCTTGAGAAAGGCCATGTCCCTTGGTAACACATAAATTCTTTTAGAGGGAAAGGCCACTGGAGAGGGAGCTAGGAATATGTTTTAGGGCTCACCTATACATTTAGCTAACTATTAAACATTGGACACATCAGTGTATTCTGTTCATGTTTCAGTTGCCTCATCTGCCAAATTGAAAGAGAATATTACTTTTATTGCATAATCTCTCAGGCTTGATATTAGTTGTAAATGATATCCTAGATGCATATAAAACTATGTATAAACATGAGTTACATGCAAAAGTTGAGTTGCAAAGAATGTAGCAAAAATAATGTATCGAATAATGCGTTATAAAAAGAATACAGATGATTGTCAGTGTTGTAAATGATGCAAATAATAGCAGCGTTACAAAAATGTAATAAAATATAGCAATATAATAGATACATTTTAAACTCCCACTGTTCATAGGTGCTTCAAGTGTTGTTTCTCCAACATAAGAACAGCTTTATCTCATTTGGTAGGTGAAGGAAATACCAATTCAGAATGGTTAAATAACTAACTCAATGTGACAGAGTCAGGAACCAAAAGTAAACCTAACTCAAAAGTCCATATTCTTTGTATTATATTTTTGCTGTTGTTTCATTACTTGCTGATGTTCACTTTGGTAATTGCTCAAGGTGGTGTCTGCTAGGATTCACCACTGTGAAGCTACTCTTTTCTCCTACGTAAATAAGAATTTTGTAGGGAGGTACTATGAAGCTATACCCTTTCTTTGCCAAACTTTAAATATATTTATTTTTATTTGTATGGACTCAGGGTTTCCTACTTTACTCAGTGGGTAATATATTGCTGTCGGGAGTTACCATTGTGGCTCAGTGGTAAAGTTTCCAGCATTGCTGTGAGCTGTGGTATAGGTCGCAGATGCAGCTTGGATCCTGCATTGCTGTGGCTGTGGTGTAGGCCTGCAGCTGCAGCTTTGATTTGACCTCTAGCCCGGGAAGTTCCATATGCCACAGATGCAGCCCTAAAAAGCAAACAAAAAAACAAACAAAAAACCGTTGTTGTCATTATTTATTTTGATGGTCATATCCTCCCTGATTTGGGGCATTGTGGTTGGTCTCTAAGCACAAGGAACCTCTGAAATACATATCCCCTTTGTCAATTGCTCTTGAGTCTGACATCATACCAATTGAACTTGGGATGTAATTTAGACATTTCCATATGTTGTTTTGGGACAGAAATACAAATTTGCTCGTTATGAACAAAGGTGGCAATACAAAATAGGAGGATACTGGAGTTCCCGTCGTGGTGCAGTGGAAATGAATATGACTAGTATCCATGAGGTTGCGGGTTCGATCCCTGGCCTCGCTCAGTGGGTTAAGAATCTGGCGTTGCTGTGAGCTGTGGTGTAGGTCACAGACACAGCTTGGTTCTGGTGTTGCTGTGGCTCTGGTGTCAGCCAGCAGCTATAGCTCCAATTTGACCCCTATCCTGGGAACCTCCATATGCCGTGGGTGCAGCCCTAAAAAGACCAAAAAAAAAAAAAAAAGGAAAAGACAAAACAGGAGGATGCTAACAAGAGAAAAGTTCTGTGGGGCTTCACACCACTGTAATTTTTTTTTTTTCAATAACAAATAAGATCCTGGTACCGGGGGTAAGTGGATTTCTAGTTCATTAAGGCACTTTTCCTTTGTGATCTTCTTGTCCATAAGCATCCCATTCTCAGATTTAGTTACCCCAGCATATTTATTTTATCTTCTATATTTGTTCCAGATTCCTGTTACCTATTTATATTTATGCATTTACTGTGACTTACGTTAGTATATCATTCCTAAGTTTGAAAATATTGGTCTAGTTTTACAATTTTGCTAAAGATAAAATAGGCAACCTAAAAAAAATTGATTAGATGCAAATGAGAATTTGTAATTTGAGATGATCTGCCCCCATTTCCTGAATGTTAGCTGAAATTAAAAAGCTGTCTTTGTTATTGTGCATGTGCAGTCCTGAAGAATATAATAATTAAGAATCCAATAGGATATTGGAAAACTCGTAATTAATCTGATATTTCAAATTTGTAAAATGCTGGTGATATTGCTCCTTTTTATAAAACTGCCTATCATCCTGCTTGTTTATGACTTGCTAATCAGCCAGGAACCACTCTGGACTTGGACCACACTTTGACCGTATCCCTTATCTCTTAACTATCATAACACAGGAGATTCCTAAGTCTTGCCACTTCTAATTTTTTTCTTTTTCCTTTTTTTTTTTTAGGGCCACACCTGTGGCATATGGAAGTTCCCAGGCTAGGGGTTGAATCAGAGCTACCGCTGCCAGCCTACGCCACAGCCACAGCAATGCAGGATCTGGGTCACATCTGTGACCTACACCACAGCTCACAGCAACGCTGGATTCTCAGTCCACTGAGCAGTGCCAGGGATCAAACCCACATTCTCATGGATACTGGTTTGGGTGTGTTACCACTGAGCCACAACAAGAACTCATTACCATTTATAATCTTCCTTTACTTGTCATATTTCTGCTAGAGTGATCTTTCTAAAATGTGTCAGATGCCATAGCTTTGCTTATAAACTCATAAAATAGTTCCCCTTGATTATAGAATAAATTCCAAGTTCCTTACGCTGGCATTCAAGTTCTTCTAAGATCTGACCCAAATGTGCCTTTCCTGCTTCATTTCTTGTTAATTCTCCTATGTGTCCTGCACTCCAGTCATGGTCACTGGCCATTCCTTAGTAATACCCCAGTATGCTCTTCCATTTTGCCTTTTCCTACTCCTCTACCTGGCTTAGACACCTCCTTTCTTCACTATCTGACAAAATCCCTTGGGGTTCTATTTCAGATATTTTGTTTGGGATGTCATAGTTTGAATTTGGTGAGGAGAGGATTCATAAGAAGTGGTCACCTGATGAAGCCTTTCTAATCTCCATAGTAAGAATTAATTACTTTTTTCTTACTTCTGGTAGAGTACTTACCTTATTCTTCCCATTTTTGTGATTGACTTTTATCTGCTTTCCCTGATTCGTTGGCTGCTCCAGCACCTGATAGAACTTGTCAAGGGAATGAATCTGGGTTGTGAGTCTGATGTGTTTATTTGAAATCTGTTTATAGGCCCTGGTGAGGCCTAAGAGGCTCTGACCACAGGAAGGAATTTGGACGGTGATGCCTGTCCTATGCCAGAACTATTTCTAAGAAAGTTATGTATTCACATGACCTTCCTATTTGTAAATTCCAAATATGTTAAAATAAATTTCTGTATACTCTTACCCCAAATAAAATAACTGCCGGCCGGCTACATGTATATAGGTATTGAAAGCTGCAAGTAATAGGAGCTACATCACTGTAAAAAAAAAGTACCCCAAACTGTATGAAGGACAGTGTAATGACATGTGTTTTCTCACAGCCTGTCTGCCATCATTCTGTCTCTGGAGAAGCATTTAAGAGGAATTGTTAGCAGAAAAAGGTTTTAGACTTTCTTGGTTGACTTAGTAATCTGCACTGTCTAGGTGATGTAGGGGGAAAAGAAGCATCCCAGGTTAGGTTTCTTGCAGGTTGTGGGAGTGTTTGAAGAGGAAGAAATTAATAGTGGGATGGATTTTCCTAGGTCTCACTACTAACCCTACTTGTTCTAGCCATTTGTTGTATCTTGATCCTCTTTGCTATTTTCTCCTCCTGGTCTTTGTCCAGGCTTTTCAATTCTCCCCCCCCCTTTTTTTTGTCTTTTTGGGGCCCTATCTGTGGCATATGGAGGTTCCCAGGCTAGGGGTTGAATTGGAGCTGTAGCCGCTGGCCTATAACACAGCCGCAGCAATGCTGGATCTGAGCCGTGTCTGTGACCTACACCACAGCTCATGGCAATACCAGATCCTTAACCCACTGAGCGAGGCCAGGGATTGAACCTGCATCCTCTTGGATACTAGTCAGATTCCTTTCCGCTGAGCCACGATGGGAACTCCCAGGGCTTTTCTTTTCTAATCTACATTTGAATTGTCTGATATCAAAAAAAAAAAAAAGAAAAGATTGTTCCCTGGTAGCCTAGTGGTTAATGATACCAAGTTGTCACTGCTGTGGCTTGGGTTTAATCCCTGACCTGGGAACTTCTGCATGCCGTGGGTGTGGCTGAAAAAAATAGATTGTGCACTTTTGCTTTTCCCTGTCAGATTTTCAATCCAGTTAAAATAATTTAAAAATTCATAGTAGGGAGTTCCCTTTGTGGCTCAGTGGTTAACAAACCTAGCTAGCGTCAGTTAGGACATGGGTTCAATCCCTGGCCTCGATCAGGGGGTTAAGGATCCCGCTTTGCCTTGAGCTGTGGTGTAGGTCACAGACGTGGCTCAGATTCCCCGTTGCTGTGGCTCTGGCATAGGCCAGTTGGCTACAGCTCCAATTGGACTCCTATCCTGGGAAACTCCATATGCTGCGGGTTCGGCCTTAAGAAGACCAAAAAAAATTTGATACTAGAATGTTTTCTAGTGTACATTTTCAGTTTTTAGCTCTTCATACTGAGCTGTGATACCAAAGGTTTTCAGTCAAGCTGCACTTACTACAAGGCTAAGTTAATTTGATTTGGTCTGAGAGACAGTGAAATGTTCTTAAGATTAGCACTGTTCCATCTGTCTAGAAGTAATTGAAATTAAAGAAAAATAAAAGTTTTAATTCTATAATGTTGGAGAAGCAACATGGGACGATCTTTAGGATGTGACTGGAATGGAATGAAATTCTTTTTTTTTTTTTGACTGCCCTGTAGCATAGCGAGTTCCTGGGCCAGGAATCAGATCCGAGCCGCAGTTGTGACCTATACTGTAGCTGTGGCAACGTCAGATCCTTTAACCAATTCTTTAACCCACTGCTCTGGCCTGGGGATCAAACCTGCTTCCTGGCACTGCAGAGACGTTGCCAATCCTGAGAACTCCTTTTTTTCTTTTTCCTTTTTCTGGACTGGAATTCTGATTCCAGGTTTAATATCTACTAGGTTTGCAGTCTTTTGCAAGTGTTGAGCTTTCAGTGCCTCATTTTTCTCATCTGTAAAGTGAAGATAATAAAGCCAATGTTTTGGAGCTGTTAGGCTAAATATGTTTTTTCTATTGTAGTCTCAGATTTTGACTTCATCAGTGATAGTGGGAGTCATCAACTTAAATATTGTCTCTGGCCTCGTTTATCGTTTCATATTTCTCAAGTCACTTTTACTCACATCATCTTATATAATCTTCACAATGTATTCAGAAAGGAAAACACTGCATGATTTTTCCTGTTTGAAAAAATGGTGAAACCGATGCTAAGAGAAGTTAAATGACTTGTCTGAGGACCAGGACTTCTGAGTCCCAGTTCAGGCTTCCTTTTTTGTACACCAGCTGATCCTTGGAGAGGGTGGTAAAATGAGTCCTGAATTGAAAGTCAAGAATACCCCGATTATAGTCTTAGCTGAGAGAATTTGGCAGTCATCTGAGTTTCTACTTTATTAAACAAAAATTCTGACTGTTTGTCCTAACTCACTTTGTTATCAAACATTTATAGTGTGTACACTGTATTAGGCCTGATTCCTTCCCTCAGAGTACACAATCTTCACTATAGATGATAAACTATCTGTACGAGTGAGAAGAGCTATAGCACATGTGTGTGTGGTGGTGTTGCGGAGTGGCCCTGGTGGTGGTAGTGATCCAAGAGAGATGGCTTTGGGACTGGGCTTTGCTTGGGAGACGAAATCTCAGAGTTGTATGTAAGAATTAAATTGGATGATGGGTATGATTGTGCTTTGTTGATTGTGAAGAACTGCATAAATGTTAGGGATTGTCATATCTTATAGAAGGAACTTCTTTCCTAAAACCTTGGCTGACCTAGGAGAACACTGTAGTTGGAGTCTAAGCTTAATTGCGAAGAAAGATTCTAATGGCAAGAAAGGTTGGGAGCTCATTAAAAACCTGCATCTAGGGAGTTCCCATCGTGGCACAGTGGTTAACGAATCTGACTAGGAACCATGAGGTTGCAGGTTCGATCCCTGGCATCGCTCAGTGGGTTAAATTAAGGATCCGGTGTTACTGTGAGCTGTGGTGTAGGTCGCAGATGCGGCTTGGATCTGGTGTTGCTGTGGCTCTGGCATAGGCTGGCAGCTACAGCTCCTGTTAGACCCCTAGCCTGGGAACCTCCATGTGCCACAGGTGCGGCCCTGAAATGATAAAAGACAAAAAAAAAAAAAAAAAACACCCAGAAAACCTCCTGCATCTAAGGTGTTTTGAGTCTAGGGGTCCTTAAAATGGAATATGCCTATTAAAATGGTCTTCCGCTTTGATGACATAGTGGACCTTCAGACTGTTTTTGGGTATATAAAAAATTGGAGTTCCTTTGTGGCACATTGGATTAAGGACCTGGTGTTGTCACTGCTGTCATGCAGGTTCAGTCCCTGGCCTGGGAGCTTCTTTCTGCATGCCACAGGCATGGACAAAAAAAGAGAACTTATTCATAATCACCTTTTAAAATAAGCACTTGTGCTGCTGCAGTGTTTTAAATATTTAGGAGATATGTTTAAGCCAGCCTTGGAATCAAAGGTATATCTTGGGATGTAAGAGGAATCAGAGCAAGACAAAGAGAAGTTTGGTGGCTGGGCCAAGAGATATGTGATAATATTATTTCTTAGATTTGTTTGGATTCAGTAGATATAATTGTTGAAGAACCTTCTGTGTATGAAGCTTTTCTTAGGTACTGAGAGAACAGAAATGAATGAATGCAACATTCCCCTACCAAAGGGATTTATGGTCTGGCTGGAGATAAAAGACTCCTGTGATAAATAAGGTGAGAAGTGTTTTCACAGAGGTCCTCTAAGATTCCCAAGAGAGGAGGAACTACGTAAACCTTTGGGCAAGACTCTGTCAGAGATGGCCAGTTAGAGAAGACACCTGAAGATTAAGAGTTTTCTAGGAAACAGGAGTTCCCTTGTGGTGAAGTGAGTTAAGAATCTGGCATTGTCACTGTTGTGGCTTGGGTCACTGCCATGGCATGGGCACGGGTTCAGTCTCTGGCCTAGGAACTTTAGCATTCTGTGGACAGGGCCAAAAAAAAAAAAAAAAAAAAGGTTTTCCAGCAAACAAAGGGAGATAAGGTGAGATAAGACTATTCTAGAAATAACAGATGAACAAAGGCATGTAGGCTTAGAGCAGTAACTGATACTTAAAGCACTCAACAGATAGAGATAAATTCCTTAGAATTTAATGCTGGGATGTTGCAATTCATGAGAGGATGTGTTATCCCTTTTTTGTTGGAGATGGTGAGAACAGTTTTAGTTTGTTAGGGCTGGTAACAGTGTGTTAGGCTGGAGTATTTTTTTCTCTCCCATTCTTTTTTTTATTGAGATATAGTTGATGTACAATATTATATGCTTTAGGTGTAAAACAGTGATTCACAATATTTAAAGGTTATATTCCATTTATAGTTATAAAATATTGGCTATGTTCCCTGTGTTATAAGTATATGCTACAGTTTATGTATTTTATTTTACTATTTGTAGTTTGTATAGTAGTCTCCTTTGGAAAGAGGTCTATTCAGGTCTTCTGCCCACTTTTTAAAATATTGAGTTGTATGAGCTTTTTATTTATTTTGGATATTAACCCATTATTAATTATATTATTTGCAGATATCTTCTCCCATTTATTAGGCTGTCTTTTCATTTTGTTGATAGTTTCCTTTGCTGTGCAAAAGCTTTTTAGTTTAATTAGATCCCACATGTTTATTTATTTGTTTGGCTATGCCCACAGCATGTGGAAGTTTTCCCGGCAAGGGATCAAACCCTTGAGCCACAACAGTGATAACACCAGATCCTTAACCTCTTGCATCACAATGGAGCTCCTTTTTTATTTTTGAAGGCTCTCTCTTTTTTTTTTTTTTTTTAAACAGAGGTATCAGTGACATATAACATATTAGTTTCAGATGTACCACATAGTGATTTGATATTTGTGTACATTGCAAAATGATCATCATAAAAAATCTAGTTAACATCTGCCACCATGCGTAGTTGCAATTTTTTTCTTGTGATGAGGACTTCTATTTAAGATCTATTCTTTTATCAGCTTTTGAATATGCAGTATTAACTATAATCACCATGCTATGCATTACATCCCCGTGACTCCAAGACATTATTTTTATCTGCTTCTCCTACCATCCCCCTGTAATCACCAATCTGTTCTCTGTATCTGTTAGCTTGATTTTTTGTTTGTTTTGTTCTTGGATTCCACATATAAATGAGATCTTATAGTATTTGCTTTTCTCTGTCTGACCTATTTCACATAGCATAATGCTCTCAGGGTCCATCCATGTTATCACAAAATGGCAAAATTTCATTGTTTCTTACTATGGCTGAATAGTATTTCTGTGTGTGTGTGTGTTTATTGTGTGTTGTGTTACATATAGACCACATTTTTTTTTTTGTTTTGTTTTGTCTTTTTGCCTTTATGTAGAGCCGCACCCACGGCATATGGAGGTTCCCAGGCTAGGGGTCTAACAGGAGCTGTAGCCACTGGCCTTCACCATAGCCACAGCAACGCGGGATCCGAGCCGCGTCTACAACCTTCACCACAGCTCACGGCAACGCCAGATCCTTAACCCACTGAGCAAGGCCAGGGATCAAACCCGCAACCTCATGGTTCCTAGTCGGATTCGTTAACCACTGAGCCACGAAGGGAACTCCCTAGACCACATCTTCTTTATCCACCTATGGACACTTAGGTCGTTTCCATATTTTGGCTATTGTAAATAATGCTGCAGTGAACATATATTTTTTCAAATTAGTGTTTTTGTTTTCATTGGAAGAATACTGGAAGTGAAATTTCTGGATTATATGGTAGTGCTATTTTTAATTTTTTGGGGAACCTCCATATTGTTTTCCATAATGGCTGCATCAATTTTTTTGTTGTTTGTTTTGTTTTTTTAATGGTCACACTAAATCATATGGAAGTTCCTGGGCCAGGGATTGAATCTGAACCACAGCTGTGACCTACGCCACAGCTGCGGCAATGCTGGATCCCTTAACCCTCTGTGCTGGGGCAGGGATTGAACCCACCTCCTCTGCAGCAACCTGAGCTGTGGCAGTTGGATTCTCAAGCCACTGCACCACAGTGGGAACCCCAGCATCAATTTATGTCCCACCAGTAGTACACAAGGGTTGTCTTTTCTCCATGTCTTCTCTGCCACTTGTTATTTGTTGTCTTTTTGGTAATAGCCATTTTGACAGGTATGAGGTGATATCTCATTGTGGTTTTGAGCTGCGTTTCCCTGATGATTAATGATGGTGATAGGCTGGAGTATTTTTAAAAAACAGTTTATATATTGAAGAAATGTGTAAGTAAGAGACAACTGAAATGGAGAGTTGTCATTTGTTTTTAGTGCACAGCATTTTGTGTTCTCCATTTTGTGAGTCTTCTTGGTGGCAAAGATTCTAGTCCCTAAAGGAGGTAAAAATTTAGGTACTTGCTTCTCAGACTTTCCTGCTTCTCAGGCACAGGCAGTAACTTAGCTTTCACCAATACTGTGTGTGCCCACACTGCACTTGGATTTAGAACTTAATGACATGAGAGAGAAAGTAATGGGAAGCTAACTTTCTCTCTTTGGCTGCAGAGGCAGTCGCATCACCTACAAAACTGAGTTCCTAGCCATGAAGTGGCATTGATGCTAGTAGATCGTGTACTCAGGGTAAATTCTTATTCTGCTGGAAGTGGTCTGGTGCTTATATCCAAGAATATTCTGATTTAGGAGTGAGCAAACTACACCCTGTAGGACAAATCTAGCCCATTGACTTTTTTTGTAAATAAAATTTTATTGAAATACAGCCATACTCATTTGCTTACATATTGTCTATGGCTGATTTTGTGCTACATAGGCAGAGTAGTTGAGACGGCAATGTATGGCCTGCAAAGCCTGAAATATTTACTGTCAGGTCGTTTGCAGATAGTTTTACAGCTTTTGCTTTAACTGAAAATGTTTGTCTTTTTAATACTGAAATGCTTCTTCCATCTGACAAGGAGAGTTAATAGTTTGAGTTCAGTTTCTTCCTTTTGATTGTGGTTTGGCTTCCAGGATGCACAGAGCAAAATTTAGTCATGAATTGCAAACGCTACCTTTAGCATGGGTTTTTAGTACTTGCTATGATTTTCTTCTCCTTTATGACCTATATGCTGTTGATGGTTACCACTGTCCTAAGATGTCTTGTCTGTCTCCTTCTGTTTTCTCCAGTCTGCAGCCTTAGCGTGTTTGCTATCAAGCCTTGTGCTTATGACCTCATAGTTATAAGATTGGTACTGTAGCTCCCACAAGAATATTTGAGGAAGAAGACAAGGGGAAAGGCAGAACCAGCACTTCTCCTATGTCCTATTTTATAATTAAAGCAACCATTTTCCCAGAAGTCTTAGAAGCTTCTCATTATGACTTACTGGCTAGAACTGTGTCACAGTGGACACACCAAACTTTGAGGAGGACTGGGAAAATGAATATTTTCCCATTGTCTCATTGCCTTCCCAGACAAAATTAGGGTTTATTTAGCAAGAATGAAAGGAGAAATGAATATTGGCTAGGTATTTGAAAATCATTTGATTTTAATGACTTTCTAATATGTTTTTAGAATTGCATTTGTATTCGGTATTATTCCATAAAATATGTAGTGGTACTTGCATTTTATTAAAGTTGCCTTATTCTGGGCTGGGGCTATGGTAGTAAATGAGGAGATAGAGTAATTTTCCAGTTTAGAGTTGAAAAGACATATGTTTTAATTTGCTAGACTAGGTGGCTTAAGCAAAAGAAATTTATTTTCTCACCATTCTGAAAACTGAGAAATCTAAGATCAAAGTTTCTGACAGAGTTTGGTTTCTGGTGAGAGCTCTCTTCTTTGCTTACAGACTTTCCTTTTCACTGTGTCCTCATGTGGCTGAGAGAGACAGAGAGAGAGACACAGAGGGAGAGGGAGAGATATATATAGATTCTGGTATCTCTTCCTCTTTTGTGAAAACAGCAATTCTCTTGGATCAAGGTTCCTTTGTTATGACCTCATTTAACTTTAATCACCTCCTTACAGGCTCTAGCTCCAGTACAGTCACAGGAAGGGTTAGGGCTTCAATGTGTGAATTTGGAAGTGGGGGACACAGTTCAGTCCATACTAATATATTAACAAATACTTTTAGTAAATTGGGATAAGTAGGCAGGTAGTTCTGAGGACCCAGGAGTAGGAGTGACTAATCTTTTTTTTTTTTTTGTCTTTTTGTCTTATCTAGGGCCGTGCCCGCCGTGGCATATGGAGGTTCCCAGGCTAGGGGTCTAACAGGAGCTGTAGCTGCTGGCCTACACCACAGCCACAACAACGCGGGATCCAAGCTGTGTCTGCAACCTACACCATAGCTCACAGCAACGCTGGATCCTTAACCCACTGAGCAAGGCCAGGGGTCGAACCCACAACCTCTTGGTTCCTAGTCAGATTTGTTAACCACTGAGCCATGACGGGAACTCCTAATTCTTTTTGAGAGATTCTGGAAAACCTTTGTAGTGGTGGTGACATTTGAACCAAGTCCAAAAGGATAAGCAGAGGGGAAAGTTATGGAAGTAGTTTGTTTCTGCATCCTCCCTGCTGAGAGGTTGGTTGGTGGTAATACCTTCAAAATTATCCATTTCATTGTTGGACACATCTTTTTATTTTAATATTCTTATATTGATACAAAATAGAATTCCCCATTACTCTGTCTTTGTATTTGGTAGAGAACACAAGGTGATTTGTATGACATGGTAACAAGATAATCATTCTTGGGCAATCAGTTATTCTCCTTTTGTTTTTTTCTTTTTCATTTTATGGCTGCACCCATGGCATATGGAAGTTCCCATGCTAGAGGTTGAATCAGAGCTTCATTTGAGGCCTATGACACAACCTCAGCAACACCAAAATCCTTACCCCACTGAGCAAGGCCGCAGACATTGTTGGGTTCTTAACCTGCTGAGCCACAACGGGAACTCTGGCAATCACTTCTTTAGGCCAATTTTAAGATAACACACACATTTCTTTTCTGACCTTTATGATTCTGTCTAGTTTCTTCCTGACAGCTCCATTTATTCATTCACATGTTCATTCATTTAGCCATTACTTGTCAATCTATTGTGTACAAGGAGTAGTTTTTAGGTCTGGAGGTAAAGGAAAAGTTTTTGCTTTGGGGACATATGTTCTTTTGAAAGGAGTCAGCCAAAGAGCAAATAAAGATATCAGTTGATGATAAGTGTTATGGATACAAATAAAGCAGGGTAAGAGGGAATAAAGAATGCTGAAATGAAGTGAAGAGAGGTTTTTGTTGTTTTATAAAGATTGGTCAGGGAAGACCTCTGATAAAGTGATATTTGAATAGAGACCTGAAGGAAGTGAAGAGACAAGTCTTATGGCTATCTGGGGCAAAATGTGTTTTTAGACAGAGTGACCATAGGTATAAAGGCTCCGAGGTGCAAGTGTGCGTAGCCTGTTGGTGGAAGCCGTTGTACCTAGAGAAGAGCGAGTGAAGGAGGGAGAAGTAGACCAAGTCAGAGGTATAGCAGGATAGGACAGGGGGTAGAGAGGGAGAATGAGGTGAGATTGCGTATGGCCTTGTAGGTCTTCGTAAGGACTTTGGCTTTTACACTGAGTGTTTTGGGGAGCCACTGGAAGATTTTGAGCAGAAGAGAGTGACGTGGTCTGAGACTTACATTATAAAAGCATTTTTCTGGGTGGCAAGAGTGGATCTGTTAAGAGTCTGTTGTAATATTCTAAGAGTTTCTGCACAGTGGCATTATTAACATTTTGGGTCATATAATTCTTTGTTGCAGGGGGATGTCCTAGGCGTTGTAGTATGTTTGGTAACATCCCTGACCTCAACCTGTATTACCTGTAATACCTCTCCAGTTGTTTCAACAAAAATTTATCTAGACATTTGGAGCAAAATCTCACCCCATAGCCTCCAAATATTGAGAACTACTCTTTTAGAGAAAAGCTGTTTATGGTTCGGACCAAGGTAGTAGCAGTAAGTGATTGAATTGTAGATATATTTTGAAGGTAGAATTAATAAGATTTGCTGATGGATTTGATACAAAGGTAATAGAAAAAGTGGAGCCAAAGATGAATCAAATTTTTGACTTGAGTAACTGGAAGAGTGGAATTGCCATTTATCGAGAGTGGGACAAGTAAAGAAGGAACAGATTTTTGGACCTGTTAAGTCTGACTGCCAGTGATGCGAATTTATTCTCTGTTGTCTTTGAAAGTGTTCTTGAAAGTAAGAAGTAGATTTCCTCCTGTTTTTATCCTTTGTGACTGCACTGTATCTGACCTGTATAACAAGTTCAGTAAATGGTGAATGAATGACGAGAATATTGACTCATTGAATATCCAAGTTATTTACTATTTCCTAAACAGGGCTCATACTTTTTCCTCCTTTGGTCTTTTGTGGTTCCCTCAAGGGGATTCTCTACCCTTAGCCCCATTCTCCGTACCTCTATCTATGAAAATTCTACTCCTCCTTTAATACCCAACCCAAATACGTCTCTTCCACAAAACTTTCCCAATTCTACAGATGTACTTGATGTTTCCCTTCCCTAACCTTTTTTTTCCTTGTTTGAACTTCCAAGTACATTTAGATTTATTGCTTTGTAACGGACTGCCTTTCAATAGATTTTTGCCTCACTCACCCATTTCCATCCCTCTATTGCTTATTTCTCTTCTTGAAGTATTTTGGTAAGCCATTATTGTTATTTATTTTATACTTCACCTCATTCCATAGTCCTTAATAGACAACTGGCTGTGCCAGAAAGAATGGTATGTTAGATGGCTGTGTTATAGTAGAACCCAAATCATTGTTGACTGATTTCCTCTTGCATTGAACGGGTAATACCAGAAGTTGTAGTTCTCAGTCAGTAAATGTATCATTCTTAAAATTATTTGAGGTTGTAGAAGAAGAAGATGAAAACATCATTTTAGAATCCTTTAGGCACTATCAGTTGAAACCTGTAGTGTCCAAACAAAATTTTCTAATTATTACTAATCATTAACCTTTATGTAGTGTTACCAGTGGTTGCAAGCTCATATGCTTATAGAAGTCAGCTGAGTGACATGAAAGGGCCCCATTAGGCCTAAAATGATTACATAGACAAAGCATTACTGGTCGAAGTCCATGGCTTGAAAGAATAGTCTGTGAATTATTTACTAAAACCAAAGGACTATATAAAACGCAGGCAGTAATTGCACTTAAAGCAATTTACCTACTAACTTGTATAAACTTGGAGAAGTTATTTGATGTCTCTGGGATTTAATTTCTTTCTTTGTGTAGTTTAGTCTCTCTCTCTCTTTTTTTCTGTCTTTTTAGGGCCACAGCCGTGGCATATGGAGGTTCCCAGGCTAGGGGTTGGACTGGAGCTGTAGCCACTGGCCTACTCCATAGCAACAGCAACAGCAACACTAGATCTGAGCCCCTCTGCGACCTACACCACAGCTCACAGCAACGCTGGATCCTTAACCCACTGAGCCAGGTCAGGGATCGAACCTTTGTCCTCATGGATGCTGGTCAGATTCATTTCTCCTGAGCCATGAAGGGAACTCCAGTTTAGTCTCTTAAAGTCCCTTCTACCTCATTTAATTCTTTTTTTTTTTTTTCTCAATGGATTTTATTTCACTTATAGGTGTGCTACCTCATTTAATTCTGATTTTTCATGTCTTTGGCTAATAGTTTCTTCTTTGATTATTATCTGTTAGCCTTCAGAAATAAATAAAATACTGGCTTCTAACCAACATGCATCATTTTCATGAGTTTTGCATTTCATCAGAGAGAGTCATGCTTATCCAAGCTTCCTATAGCAGTACTCATCTTTGAAAGATAGAGCATGTGATCTGGCTGGTCAGCCTTCTGTAACCAAACAAGCATCTGTTTTTTTTGAGAACTGAAGTCTAAAATGGAAGATGCCTGAATTTGATCTTTCTTGCTAAAGACATCATTCGTTCTGCCTTATACTGCATGATACATGTTTTGTAGTTTCTTCCACCTTATCCTGTTTATTTTGTTAATTCAGTTTTTTAGTGCAGTACCTTTTACAGTTTTATGTATGCCAGCCTCCCTGATTAGTGGTGATTCCTAGAGATACAGGCCATTTCTAGGTCATCTTTAATCCCTGTAACCAAGTACAGGCAGGGATACATGACAGATGTTTGATAAATGTTTGAAGAGATAACATACTTACCAGATTTATATGTGATAAAGACTGGAAGAAGAAACTACTGTGCTCAAAAAGGTGGGTTGATGCCAAAAAGATGAAATTTAAGACAGATGACAGTGAAGTTCTACATTTTAAGTCTCAAAGAAATGGCAATATATGGGCAGTCTAGAGGAGACCTACCATGGTGTTATTCTTATGAAAATTATGGTTCAGGCTCCCTAAGCCTAGTGCCAGCCAAAAGCAGTGCAGTGGCTAAAAAGCTAGTGCAGCTTCATACTGAATTATTGCAAGTACCAAGTATAGTTAAGGGAGGTTATAATCCAATTGCTTTCTGTAGGGGATAGGCTGCACTTATTTGTCACTTTCCCCATAGGTACCAGGCAGTAAGAGGGTCGTTGCAAACAGGACTGTGTTTGGTGGAAGATGCCCTAGATCACTACTCAAAGTAGAGTTTGAGCTATTCCTTTCTAGTCTGCAATGAGGCAAGTGAGAGTGTTCAGAAACTTTTATAGCAATTTGACAGAGTAATTTTTTGTCTAATGACTCTAATGAAAAGATGAGCTTTATCTTAGGTCATTTTTTTGGTTGCTATTTTTATTTTTTATTTTATCTAATTAGACTTTTAGTGCAGGTTTAGGTTTATAGAAACGCTGACCAGAAAGTACAAAGACCTCCCATGTAATCTGTCTCTCCCAATCCCCTAGAACTTTTTCTATTATTTTAAAAATTTTATTTACTTATTTTTTCTTTGTTTTAATTTAATTTTTTAACTCAATGAATTTTATTACATTTATAGTTATACAATGATCATCCCAACCTAATTTTTTTTTTTTCTTTTTGGGGCTGCACTTATAGCATATGGAGGTTCCCAGGCTAGGGGTCCAATCAGAGCTACAGCTGCTGGCCCACACCACAGCCACAGCAACTCCAGATCCGAGTCACGTCTAGAACCTACACCACAGCTCATGGCAACACCGGATCCTCAACCCACTAAACGAGGCCAAGGATCGAAGCCGCAACCTCATGGTTCCCAGTTGGATTCGTTTCCACTGTGCCACGACAGGAACTTCACAGCCCAATTTTATAGTATTTTCCTCCCAAACCCCCAGCCCATCCCAGCACCCCGCAACTTCTATTATTAACATCTTGCATTCATGTATTAGTCCTCTAATAGATACCTAAGTATAGCTATAGTTACATCCTTAAAGCTATGTTGCCTAGGCTACATCCCAGACCAGTTGAGTCAGAATCTTTGTTAGGACTTCATTCTATGTATTTGAAACTTCCCAGGTGACTTCAATGCACAGGGAGCATTGAAAACCCCTATACTAAAACCATAAACTCCTCGAAGGTGTGGTTGTTTTCAGTGATGTGTTTATCGCTGGTGATTTGCACAAAATGCTTAAATAGTTATTGAATGAACAAATGATTAAAAGGACTGTGTATTTATCCTGGAGAAGAGAAAAAGTACGTGGCCTTGATAGATCACCATATACATACACGTATGGAAGCCTTTAAAGTAACTTGGTTTTGAAGGATGTTTGCAGAGTGTTCCAGGAGACAGAATTGGAGTTTAATGGAGAAGCACGTGGCTGAATATTATGAAGCATTGTCTATAGTGCTAGTTGATAATGAGATTTCTGTTCTTTCATATGTTCCAGCAGAGCCTATCTGTAAGAAGAGATGCTGCATGGGATGGGAAATTGGGTAGGGCCAGATGCTGTGATTATTGACCATTACTTTGAAAAACTGTGTCCGAGACTGAAGACTCTTTCTGGCTCTCATCTCAATCATAAATTGAGATGAAGGACAAGGGTGTGTGTGTTGGGGGGAGGGGAAGAACATCCTTAAACGACTTTGAAGCTGAGTTCTCATAATGCAGCAGATCTCCCCAGTCTGTATTATTTATCAGTTATCTCTGTATTAGGGGCAATCTTTAAGAAATTCTCTCTCTCCTCCACCAAATTTGAGACTTCTAGTAGTTGGAGTAGCATAGGTACTCCAGGTCTAGGAAGAGTGAAAGATACCGTACAGAAGAGCTCTTACTGACCTCATGGAGTTCTTCCCCTGCGTCCTTCTGTAATTAGATTACTTTGGGCCTGTCACGTGGAGGCGTGGCTATCTGTCAGGGAAAGTGAATCAGTACCGCGAAATTTCTCTCCAGCACTTTTAAACCATTGACCAGACATAATGCTCTTTGCCTGTTCTTTGCCAGGCAATAGAGAGAGGGGTATGGCATTTGATATAAAGATGACTGACATGGCAGAGAAAAGAAAGATTGGGCTTAGGAGTCAGACCAAAGTTGGAACGACTGGGCCATTTACCAGCTGTGTGGTCTTGTGGAAGTCACTGTCCTCTCACTCATCACATTCTCTCTTTCGCCAAGTTCTGCTGTTGCTTCTTCCAAGTTGTATTTTTAGAATATGCTTTTTTAATTTTCATTTCTTCTGATATATTAGTCTAAATTATTACTTTCTTCTCTTGCCTGGAGTCCTGAAAGAACGTATTCACTTGTTTTCTTGTTTCCATAACCCTCCCTTTGTCCCCCATTTAGCTGTCAGTGATCTTTCCAAAATATAGATTAGACCATGGCATTCTGCTTATTAAAACTTTCCAGCGGTTCCCCATTCCTAAAACCTAGAACAAATCCCAAACTCCTAGTTATGACCCACAAGGCGCTCTGCATAATCTGACTCCTGACATATCTCTCAAGAACAGGACACAGTGGGGTAGGTGATGAGGTGATATTACCTTTGAGCATTTGAAAATGTGTGAAGGTTTTTGTTTCAATTATTGGGGTACAGTACTAGCATTTAGTGGTTCTGGGCTGGAGTTGGTAAATATTCTGTAATGTGTTGTTCTGCTTAGGGCCCTTTACTTGACTGATACACAATATGTGTTTAAGAAATTCTCATACAAAACCTTATTCTTCCTGGACCTCGGTTTTGACACATGTGAACTGGTAGTGTGTCTCCTTCATAAAACTGTGGTGAGATGGACACAACATTTTGTAAAGCACCTGGTTCACAATAGCACTTAATAAATGATAGCTGCTGAGCTTTCTTTGCTTACAGCAGCTATAAGCACTTACTCAGTGTTTTCCCTGGGGCATAGGATTAGAACCTGACACCTTTGTTGGGGATGGTGAGTGGGTGCCTCTCTTTCCCCAAGCCTAATCTGATAGAAGGCTGGGTTTAATTTGAGCAGTCCTGGAGTCCAGACCCAGCTGGAGAAATTAAGGCCAGAGGAACTCTGCTTCTCTTCCTTGACTCTGGGACATACCCAGGAAGCTCTGACAGTCCCTGGGAATCCTGGATTCAGTGAGAAATTATCCCCTGCTCAAGACAAGGTGAGGGAGAATAGCTGGGGGGTGAGAAGGTAAGTAGTCTCCTCGACTTTCCTCCTTGCTTCTTTGCAGAAAGGAGAAGCGCAGTTTCCTCCCGCCTCCTTCCCTCCCTTATTTCCCCGCCCCTTCTGTTTCACCAACCCCGAAGCAGAGCCTTCCCTGCGCCCTGCGAGGGCGGGAGCGTGCTGCACCCCAGAGCCAGAGCTGGGGCGGCTGAACTGCTGAGAGCCCGGCCGTAGCTGAGTCGATCGGGCTGGGTGGAGCCTGGGCTTTGAGCTGCTGGCCAGGCGTGAGAGGTGCAGCTCTGTGACAAATACAGTCAGCAGAGATGTCGGGCCTGGCTCTCCCCACCAGGTAATGCTGGCCCACCCAGGGGCGTGCTCAGCTGGGCGGTGCTGGGGATTTGGGGGGGGGCTGTCTCTGCAGGCTTCCGGGGAGTGGTGACGGGGAGTGGTGACGCGCGGTCTGGTAGATTTAGGGTCTTTTCTCTTAATAGACTCTAAGTGAGAGAAGGGTTTTAAGGTGGAACCTAAACCACTAGGCCAGCACTGAAATCTGAGCTCTGGCTTGGGAAGGGTATGAAGGGGAAGCTGTTTTTTGGGGAACTTGCTCTGTCTCAGGAGCCTTGCTCCTTTGCAAGCACCCTTCTGCTTGGCGGCTGGAGTGATGCTTTCCTCTATCTTGGATTAGCTGCTAGCCTGCTGGGACCATGGGGTCTTTTCTCTTGGGTACTGGGGAGGGGCGTTATATTATAAGGTAGAGTAAACTGAAAGATGGGAGACCTGGGGTGGGGCTGGGCCTGGGGCTGGTCCAGTTTAGGGGGCTTCTGTGGGCCTGTTTCCTTATCTGTGCAGTGAAGGGCTTGACATTTTGTTTGTGACTCTTGTATTCCCAGGCTGTCTAATTGCCTTTTGGTGCACTGGTAAAAGCCCTAGAATGGACTGCCGAAATGTCCCCCTTAGCAGTATAAGACAGGCAGACTTGGGAAGCAGACCTCAGTAGCCTGTCTTCCAGCCAGTCTTTTAGATGGCATCTTGCTGGGCTGCTCAGCACTCAGTGACTTCATGGACAAGACAGGTTGAGAATGCTGATGATTTTCGTGTTAAATATAGGTATGTTGGGTGTAGGGAGGTGGAAATGGGAGGGAGTGGGTCAATGTATGTTAATGGTTTTTCTCCAGACTGGCCAATTCTTCTATACTTGGGTGTAAAGCTGCTTTAAACTCGGGTGTCTTCTCTGGAGCCTCCTCACTGGGCCAAGCTAATGACAGACCTTGAGGCTGTATAATGTCTAAATCACTATAATTCTTTCCTTTTTGATCATCTGGTAGCAAGAAGTACATGTCAGACCTGTTACTAACCTCCTTTCTTCCTGCAGTTTTTCTGTGACTTTACTTCCTTATCTTCTCTCCTTTCCTTTCTATTTCCTACTCATGATCATTTTTCCTGTCCTGTCTCCTACTTGCCTTTCTCCCATCCTCACTTTCTCCCTTCTTCCTGCTCCCTTCATGCTTCCTTTCTTGTTCTTTCCTCTTCATAGACAGTTTTTCCTTCCCTCTCAGGTTCTTCTCTTCTTGGTTGGTTCTTCTCTTTTCCTCTTTGCTAAGATTTCTCATCATTAGCAGGTTACTGGTTTGCAGGGACCTTTGCTGTGGTGTTTGTGGGGGTCCACACACTCTCTGTTTCCTGCCTAACCCCCTTATGTTCAGCTTTCATCTACAGACTCTCTCTTCCCCAAATGCCAGTCTCCCTCCTTACTGCCTGCATGCTTTGCTTCGGGCCCCAAATCTTTCTTCCTGGATTTGTCCCCCACCGCCTTTCACGGAGGGGAGTGGGCATCGGCCAGCAGTAGGAAGTAAGCAAGATGGGACGCGGAGGGCTTGAAGCCTTAGAGTGGGAGGAGAGCAAGTGTGTCCAGAGGCTCAAATTCCTTTAGTGAGACGAGCAACTGGGAGAGGAACAAAGACTCTGGCAGCTCTGAAGCCCTGCTGACCTGGAGGCAGAGTTAGACATGTGAACCTAGGGAAGAAGAAGTGGGTAGGTGGAATGAGATGGAAGCAGGAGTCCTGAGGGAGAGGAACTGTGGTCTTTTGAAGAAGAGAGTGGATTGGGTAAGATAGGGGTTATTTGGGGGTAGAGGTAGGTGTGTTGGGAAACACTGTAGTCTGGGAAAGGTGACCATATAGGTTAATTTTCTTTATCTCTGAAGACCAGCTTTTTGGGCTGGTTTGTTTCTGCTCAGCAAATTACTTTTCTTTCTTTCTTTCTTTCCCTCCCTCCCTCCCTTCCTTCCTTCCTTCCTTCCTTCCCTTTATGGCTGTCCCTGTGGCATATGGAAATTCCCAAGCTAGGGGTTGAATTGGAGCTGCAGCAGGCCTATACCGCAGCCACGGCAGCACTGGATCTAAGCTGCATCTGCGACCTATGCCAGCAATGCCGGATCCTTAACTCACTGAGTGAGGCCAGGGATTGAACCTGAATCCTCATGGACACTGTGTTTGGTTCTTAACCCTCTGAGCCACAGTGGGAACTCCAGCGAACTTTTCTTTAGCTGTGTCCTCAAAGGATAGTGAGAAGGAAAGCAGAGATAAGGCAAGATTGCTTTTATCTTGGTACTTACTGTCTAGACAATATGTATGTATACAAAAAGCTTTGAATATGGCATTTATTCATAATCAGATGTTTTCTGGACCATCTATTCCATGTTAGTTATGCTGCTAGGTGTTGGGGATACAAGACAGGAAATTGGACTCAGTTGCTGCCTTCCAGTGCAAATCAAAGATTATGGGTATCTGAAACCTCATGTGATAATTGTATGTGATATAAGAGAATCACAAGGTGCTGTGCTAACAGAGGAGTGAATTTTGATTCAGTAAGTAAATGACAGAGCTAGAGCCTAAACTCAAGTCTTCTCTAAAAGTGATATCCATTCTCTTATATCACGTTATCTTCTGATCCTGTGTGTACCTATACTGTGCAAATACAACAGATCTAGTTGCTCCTTTGTGGAGCTTACTGTTTATTGAGGTAAGAGAGCATTTTTTTTTTTTTCTTGCTTTTTAGGGCCGCAGCTGTGGCATATGGAAGTTCCCGGGCCGGGGTCAAACTGGAGCTACAGCTGCTACAGCTGCCTGCCTACACCACAGCCACAGCTGCAGCAACGAGGGATCTGAGGTGCGTCTGCGACCTACACCACGACTCACAGAAACACCAGATCCTTAACCCATTGAGGGAGGCCAGGGATTGAACCTATATCCTCATGGATCCTAGTTGGTTCGTTAATTGCTGAGCCATGAAGGGAACTCCAGAAAGTATAATTAAAATTCATGATAGATGTGAAAACCATGATTTCCATTTGTTCATGTTAGGTTTAAGGTACTTAGGGGACATGCAGGCGGATTGTCTAACAGATGGTTATTGGCCTGAAAGAGCTGTTAGGCTAAAGATAGAAACTTGGACATCATCAACATACAGATAATGTGTAAAGCCATGGGAATGGATGATCATCTGGGGCAGAGTGTAGTTATGAGGAAAGAAGTTCCTAGCCTTGGACATGTGGAGGATGGCTAGTGGAGGAAGAGTCTGCAAAGGAGACAGGAATAGACAGAAAGAACGAAAGCCAGGTGTATGTGCTTCCCCAGAAGCTGAGAAAGTGGAGCACTTGCAAGAGAGGGGAGATCAGTTACGTTTTATGCTCCTGAGAGGCTGAGTAAAGTGAGGACAGAATAGTGACCATTTGATCTGGCAACATGGACATGATTGAAAGTCTTGACAAGACTACTTTTGGCAAGCATAAGGGGAAGAAGTGGAGATAGTATAAGTAGATAGATAATTCTTTTTAGAAGTCCTTCTATGAAGGGGAACAAATAAATGGTATTTGGAGGAAGACTGTGGGTGCCAGGGGAGAGGGGTGTGTGTGTGTGTGTGTGTGTGTGTGTGTGTGTGTGTGTGTGTGTCTTTGAATAAGAGACTCTATAGCATGTTTATATTCTCTAATACTCTCAGCTCAGGCCAAAAATTTAGAGAACACTTGATTTTTCATTTTTTCTCACATTGTATATCCAATCTCTAAATAAGCCATTTGGCTCTACCTTCCAAATACCTACCTTTGCAGTACTTCTCTCTACTGCAGTCCATTTTTTTTTTTTTTTTAATGGCCGCACCTGCAGTATATGGAAGTTCCCAGGCCAGGGGTATAATTGGAGCTGTTGCTGCTGGCCTACTCCAGAGCCACAGCAATGCCAGATCCAAGCCGCGTCTGTAATCTACACCGCAGCTCACGGCAACGTTGGATCGTTAACCCACTAAGTGATGCCAGGGATCGAACCCGCAACCTCATGGTTCTTAGACTCGTTTCCGCTGCGCCACAATGGGAACTCCTCTACTGTAGTCCATTTAAGTCACCATCAGTTCTCATATGAACTACTGGTTACTTAATATTACTTCTTGGAGTTCCTGTTGTGGCTCAGCAGAAACGTACTTGGCTAGTAAACATGAGGATGCCCGTTTGATCCTTGGCTTCACTTAGTGGGTTAAGGATCCGGCACTGCCTTGAGCTGTGGTGTAGGGCCCAGATGCGGCTCAGATCTGGCTTGCTGTGGCTGTGGCGTAGGCCAGCGGCTACAGTTCCGATTTGCCCTCTAGCCTGGAAACCTCCACATGCTATAGGTGTGCCCCTAAAAAGACAAAAAAAAAAATATTGCTTCTTAATGGTCTCTGCACTTTTCCTTTGCTCCCCTACATTCGGTTCTCTGCAGCCAGAGTGGTCTATTTAAAACATAAATTAGATCATTGCTCAAAACTCTCACACTTGCTATAAAATCCAAATTTATCAGGACCTGTAAGGTCCTGCAAAATCTGACCTCTGGCTGCATCTTGAATCTTAGACTCTTATCACATTTCTCATTGTTCACTCAACTATTTTCTTGGCCTTTTTGCTATTTTGTAGACTCCAACATAGTCTCATTTAGGACATCTGTCCTACTTTACTGCTCCTTCTACTTAAAAATGCTTCCAAATATTGTTTTGAATTTGCTGACACATTTCATTCATCAGAGAAGCGTGTCCTGATCACCTAACCTTTTTTTTTTTTTTTTTAGGGCCGCATCCACAGTATATGGAAGTTCCCAGGCTAGGGGTGGAATCAGAGCTACGGCTGCCAGCCTACACCACAGCCAGAGCAACGCGAGATCCGAGCTGTGTCTGCAACCTACACCACAGCTCACAGCAACGCTGGATCCTTAACCCATGGAGTAAGGCCAGGGATCAAACCCACATCCTCATGGATACTAGTTGGATTTGTTCCTGCTGTGCCACAAACCTGATCACTTAATCTTATGTACCACCCCCATCAGGAATTTCCCAAGATGGTAGAGTAGGGATTATAAGATCTTTGGTACTTGTTTCTAGAAGTCACTCTAGTGACTATCTTCAGGGGTGATATGAATGAAAAAGATGAGTAAAATGATTGGTAGGGGAGGGAAGGGTGAAGGTACAGGGTTGGCGTAAGTGAATTTGTCTTGACTCCAAATCTCTCCGCCTTTTCCACTTCACTTTGCTGACTCTCATCCCTCTACAATTATAGGAAGTTTTCCAGGTACAGCTCTTGGTTAATTCTGTCTCAAATTATAATTAGTGGAGAAAGAGAATTTTTAGGAGAGTCAGAATAATCAGATGATTTCCACTATTTCACTGAGTGATGTTAGGTAAGTTACATACACCTGTGGCTTTCATGTTTGAACTCTAAAAGTTTGAAACTAGCTGGTTTTTCAAGGTCCTTCCAGCTCTTGTATTTTTCTTCTCCAAACCAGGCTACCTTAGTCAGTGAAACTTTACTCAGAACTTAGTGCCAGGTCTGTACTGAGTGACACTTGGGGACATAAAGATTAATCAGAGATGGTTTTGTCCTTTGACTTGTTCATAGTCTTGATAAGGTTGATATGAAATATGGAAGCTGCTGCATAGAATTATATGTAAAATGTTATAAAACTCAGGGGAAGGTAGAAATAAGAGAATTTGTTGAAGGTTTCATAGAGAAAGTGAGTCAAACTGGGTCTTGAAGAATAAGTAGGAGTTTTTTTGGAAGACAAGTTGGGACATTTTAGGCAGCGAGAACAGTGTGGGCAAAGGCAGGAGCACGAAAGCAGTTTAGGCTGGAACGACAAGTTTAGGGAATGGAAGAGATGAAATTGGATAGATGAGTGGGGGAATGAAAACAGATATTTACTGAACATCTGTTTTGTGCCAGATGGCAGGCTAGGGGCTTTTATATATGCTTTTTAATTCTCATGATAATCTTATAAAGTAGATAATCTTACTTGTATTTTACAAAAGAGGTTTAAACTGAGCATCAAAAATTTAAGCAGCTTTCCTAACAGCCCAGAAGCAGCTTCCAGTTTTCCTCTCTGCTACCTCAGCAGTTGCTTTCTCGTTGCTAAACCAGTGCAAGTGGCTGGAAGCTGCGTAGTGGGAATGTCTTTGACTTGTCAGAAGGACATCCCTCAGCAAATTCGAAACCACAGCATTCCAGGCTCCTGCCAAAGAAAACCTCCTGGCACAATTTAATTAAAGATCAGGTTCTCATAACCAGGTGTCAAGGGCATGCAGTACTCCCCAGTCTTGGGTGGAGTGTTGGTCATGCTAGTCTCTGAGTTATTGGAACTGAGAAATGTAATTAATATATTAAATGCTTTATTTCTTTTTTCCTTTTCCTCCATTTAAATAATTACCTGAGGCATTCCTCTGCCTCCGGAGTGAACACCGTAGTGGTGCAGTGGAAAGAGATGATTCTACAGTCACACAGACTTCATTTCAGGTCCCTACCTCTGCTGTACACTAGCTCTGTGACCCTTGGTGACTCTCATTGTCTCTAAGATTTTGCTGCTTCTGATTTGTTCCCTGTTTTATCCCCAGCACCTAACACAGCTTGGCAAACTGTAGGTGATGAATAAATATTTGCATGAATGAAAGCAAAAAGTGATACCAACCAAATACATTTCTAAGTTTTCTTATAAACTCCACTAATGTCATTACAATGTCAGCCTCAGGAGTTCCTGATGTGGCTCAGTGGTAACAACCCACCTAGTATCCATGAGGACGTGGGTTCAATCCCTGGTTTCTCAGTGGGTTATAAGGATCCAGCGTTGCCATGAGCTGGGGTGTAGGTAACAGACGTGGCTCAGATCCAGTGTTGCTGTGGCGTAGACTGGCAGCTGTAGCTCTGATTCGATCCCCTGCCTCGAACTTCCATATGCTGAAGGTGTGGCCCTAAAAAGATTAAAAAAAAAAAATCAGCTCCAAGTGATAGCTAAAATCCTATATGAAAAGTTGGTTGGCCCAGGAGGTTTTATTGGGGATACTTTAAAAAGAATTTTAGCAATTTAGAGGACTCTCCTAAACTCCAAGTCCTATTGTGTGAACTCAAGGCATCACAGAATCCTTAGTGCAGACAAATAGCAGCTGATCCCCTCCTCCACGCAACACCTCTTTTCTCATTGTCATCTCTCAGCCTTGTTAAATCAACAGTGTCATCTTTTATTTTTAACATGGAACATTCATGGTACAGATCTAGAACTGCTTAGAAGGGATCATTTTTATGACTGGTGCTGTGTGTGTTGCAGAAAATAAAAGGCCTCTATAATTGCTGTGTCCTCCTCTTTTCCCTTAATGCTGCATTCTACCACACTGCTACACATTTTACTCTCACACTTATGTTATTCCTATGGTCTGGGTATATTTGTCTTCATTGTTCTCTATAAAAATCATTCCTTTATTTATTGTCTTTTTTCCTTGATCAAGGTAATACACCAGTGCTTGGGCCTTTCCCAAACCAATTAAAATCAGAGTTCAAGCAGTGGTATTTTCCCTCTACATTTTATTAAGAAAATCTCAAACATAACAGCAAAGTTGAAAGAACTTCATAGTGAATACTTGTATAACCACCATCTAGATTCTTTACATTTTTCTTTTTTAAAAAAGTAATTCAATGAATTTTGTTATATAGTTGTACAACCATCATCACAATCTGAAACATTTCCATGTATCTGCTTTATCACATCCATTATATATTCTATATTGACATATATATTATGTCACATCTCTGTGTTCATATCTTTATGTTTTTGAAAAACACGTTTCAAAGTAAATTGCAGTTATTAGTATACTCCCCTCCCCCAGATACTTCAGCTGGTATTTTAAAAAGCTTCTAGAAAATTCTAATAGTCCAGAGTCAATGACCACTAATTTGACCTATTTATTCTTTAGGCCACTACTCTTAATACAGCCTCTTCTATGAAGCCCCACTGATCACCTCAGTTTTATACAGTCTTTCCTTTCTGTTTCTTATGACAGCTTACTGTTTATATTCTTCTGTAGCACTATTCACAGTTGGCCTGACATTGTGGTTTTCTAGGTCCTACTAGGTTGTGAGAACCTATGGAGTTGAGATCATAGCTTATTCATTTATTTATCTCCATATCCCTGGTTTCTAGCACAGAACCTTACGTATAAGTACTGAGTAAAAATTTATTGATTTGAATTGTATTTGAATGAAGAATCTGCAACTACATCAAATGTGTACATAACTTTCACATGGCTGATTTGAGGACCGAGAAATTATTTATCTTCTCTGGTGCTTAGCTCATAGCAGACATTTAGTAAATTCCTGCTTGTTGTGTGGAGGGATCAGATTAAATGACCTATAAGGTTGCTTCTGGCTTTGATGTTATGTATATCTTAAAATCTTTGATTACTTAGCTATATTTTATACTAGTGGCCGTGGAATCCAGATGTAATAAAGTGGAGGTCGTTATTGGTGAGCATACTCTTTCCCTGAATCCTTTTCCAGCTTTATTCAATTTGTAAAATGTCTTGCACATAGTGGCTACTTGTAAAGTGTTTTCTTTCTGCTTCTCTACTCTAACACTGTATCTTTATGCCTTTTTTTTTTTTTTTGGTCTTTTTAGGGCTGCACCCACAGCATATGGAAGTTCCCAGGCTAGGTGTTGGATCGGAGCTGTAGTTCAAAGGGAAGGGTCAAGAAGGCACAAACTTGTGTACTATGAGTATGGTTGAAAGTACTGGCAATGTTTAGCATTGAGAAAATAGAGTTGGGAGGGGCGGTCTTGAAAGATGATTTCAACTACCTAAAGTTCTGTCTAGGGAAGAGGTAATAGACTTTTCTGAGTAGCCTTCAGATAGATTTAGGAGTAATAGATGGAAGTAGTGTTTGTTCATTTGTTATTCTTTTATTTTCTCATTTGTTCAACAAATCTTTATTGATCATCTTTTCTGTGCCAAGCTTGGTGTTGAGGACTGAGAAATGACTAAACTTTGTTCTTCAGGAGTTCATTGTCTAAAGTCTGGCAGGGAAGGGCGGAGACAAATGTATAAACAAATAATTGCAATGCAAGGTGAAAAGATAAAACTTAGTATAAATGAGTCACCAAAGAGAGAATGGGCTGACTTTTGAGGCTTTAGATTTCATATTGCTGGAGGTTTTCAAGCACGGGCCAGATCACCTGGGCTGGAATGTGGTACAGAGGATTCAAACATTGTATTTCAACAATAGATTTTAGGTTTTAATAATTTGGAACTTTTTGGAAAGTGGTGCTCTATTACCTAGAAGTCTCCAAACACAGAGAAAGACTTGAGGAATGAAGAAATACTTGTATGAGAAAGAAAGGTTGATGAAGGCTTTCTTGGCACAATCCTGGGCTCTGATCCTGAAAAGGAGCTATATTCAATGAAACTGTTGGCTGAAGGACTTAAGAGGCAAGGAAGGGCCTGCCTTAGGATATCAGGTGGCTGCCGGGAGTATAATTTTGGAACTGGCAGTCTGGAGTGGAAGGGCACACTTGAGAAGTGAGCCAGTAGAAAATTTCTTTGGGGAAGCTGAGGGATTTGAGTTGGGGCTGGGAGGGAAAGCAAAGGTACATCTGCTAAATGAAACTGGAAGAAATGGATAAAAAGCATACCACCCAGAGAGTTATTCTAGATTAACAAGATTGTTCTTGCTTACTTGATTGCTTTTGTTCAAAAAGAGAAGTAAGGAGCATTTGATTGGCCAGAGATAGCTCAAGATGATGTGTGTAAACAGATGAAATTTGAATTTGGCCTTAAAAGATGAGTAATATTTTCATCGGAGGAGGGAGAAATCATTGACAAAAAGCATTGAGTGGGTGAAGTGGGGCAAGAGGAGGGTAAGGGACAACTTGGCAAATTCAGGGGAAGAGAGATTTCTGAAGTGTAGTTTGAATATAGGTTGTGTCCAGATATGGTGGCTTAGATTGTGAAGCAGTTCAGTATCAGTATCCTTGTGAAGGACCTTAAAATTTCATCTCTACTGAACTCCTTAAAGGTAAGGTATTTATCTCTTTCGAACTTTTGATTAGTAAAAATATTTATTGAATCCGCTGTGATCCAGATGCTATACTGAGATCTTTTGGATGGCAGAAGTGACAGAATCATGCCTGATCTTTGGATAACATTCTGGATCCTGGCAACGATAATTATAACATAGTAAAAGTAAATGTGATAACCTGGAAGTATACCCATTGCCCTGGAGTCTGGAGGAGGGGACATTCTTGAAGGTGAGAACATTTCAGAAGGGCTTTGTAGAAGAAGTAGCAGGTGAAGGATGAGTGAATTTGAGGATAGGGAAATTGGCATTCGAAGCAGAGGAAGCAGCATGTGCAAAGGAGTGAATGTGTGAAAGCTACAGTATATTTGACTGTAGAATAATAAGGGGAATTAGAGTAGTAGTGGTGGAAAATGAGGCTGACGGACGAAATGGGTTAAATAATGGAAGGGACTTCAAAAGCAAGCTAGGGAACTTTAGCTTTTATTCTGGGATGTCACTGAAGTGTTTTAAGTAGAGGAGTGGTGTGTTTTAAGATTATCCATGGCATGTGAAAAAAGGATTGAGGGGAAAAATGGATACAAGGGATCATTTAGTGCTGCATTTACAAGAAAATGTTAAAAAATGATTCTTAGAGATGTTCATAGGATTTAGGTAATTGACTTCTAAAGTAGTGGTATTCAGCTATGGGAGATTTTGGAATCACTGCATTTTAAAATTATAGAATTTTGATTTTAACCTAGTTATACTAAATCAGAATTTATGAGAGTCAAACAAGGACCTCTGCGTTTCTAAAAAGTTCTTGATGATTATTGTGCTGTTTTTTGTTTTCGTTTTGTTTTTAATAATTGGAAACTTTAGTCTCAAAAGCACTGTTGTGTTTGACTTACGGAGCTTACATTCTGGTCATGGTTAAAGATATAATGTCCACTGTAGCTTGGGAGAATGCTGAGAAACTTTATTAACTCTGGATATGTTGTCAAGCACATTTATTTGAGGTAGTAACATCTATCTTTACTAAAATTTTTGGTTTCATGTGATAGGGATTTTTTTCCGCTTTCTTTTAAATTTTATTCCTTCTGTTTTCCAGAAGCATAGGAGATTGCCTATAAATTCAACACCGTATAGGATAGGATGGTTATTGCATCGCCCATCATATGTTTAGAACAAGGTCAAATTTTAGAGGAAAGAGATACTGAAGAAGAGATGATAAAGGCCAGGGGTCAGCGAACTTTTCCTGGAAAAGACCAGATAGTAAATATTGTAGGTTTGTGAAACAACTTAAATATTTTAGGTCTGTTGCAATTGCTCACCTCTGCCACTGGAACATGAAAGAAGCCCTAGACAATATGTAAGTGAATGGGTGTGACTGTGTTCCCTAAAGCTGTTTACAAAACCAACAGCTTTACAGACCCTTGATATAGTGATAAAGACAGTTCTTCCTTCCAGAGAAAGAATGATTTTTCTAAGGTTATAAAATTAGAGGTTGGCGGCGAATTCACTATGTGGAATGCTGTTGGCAGTTTTATTTAGTCTTTGTGTGAATAAATAAATGGAACCCAAGTGGCTAAGGAAATTTTCTTTCTTTCTCCCCCCCCCCTTTTTTTTCTTTTTACAGCCACACCTGCCCCATATGGAAGTTCCCAGGCTAGGGCTGAATCGGAGCTACTGCTGCTGGCCTGTGCCACAGCCACAACAATTCAAGATCTGAGCCACGACTGCGACCTACACCACAGCTCATAGCAACACCGGATCCCAGACCCACTGAGCGAGGCCAGGGACTAAACCCACATCTTCATGGATACTAGTCAGATTCGTTTCTGCTACACCACAACGGGAACTCCCAGGAATTTTTCTAAAGCTTGTAAATAGCCCTGGCATTCATACTCAGTTTAGCTGGGCTAAATTTCTGCCTTTAAGCCACCTCACAGTGTTTTTTTGTGCTCTCCAGTGCCTTAGAGATAGAATACAGAGAAAAGCAAGAACCTTGTTGAGTTTTCAGCTGTGCGTGGCACAGAGTAGGTGTTACTTCTTTGAGTATTGTTTCTTGAATAAGAGAGCATTTGTCATGGTTTGCTGTGGAAGGGCTTGTAGTGGATCCTGGAGGAAAGGTGGTATAATTTGGATTCTTTAAAATTTTTCAATACATACTTCTTTTTGCTTGAAAATAATAAAAGGGTAATGTTCTTCTTTCTGGTTCCAGTAGCTGCTGGTGGTGGTGGTGGTGACAATGTCAAATAACGGCCTAGACATTCAAGATAAACCCCCAGCCCCTCCGATGAGAAACACCAGCACTATGATTGGCGCTGGCAGCAAAGATGCTGGAACCCTAAACCACGGTTCCAAACCTCTGCCTCCAAATCCAGAGGAGAAGAAAAAGAAGGACCGATTTTACCGATCCATCTTACCTGGAGATAAAAGTACAGTATTTTATTTCTTTTTCATCGTTTGTATACTTAAAACAATTATTTTTTGTAGCCTGGTAAAAGATTAGTACCTGCTTTGACTTAATTTTCCTTTAATCCTCCTTTTCTCATTAAATAGATTCCTTGTCTTTTTTCCTGAAGTAACTGAAGTCGAATGGAAAATACTCATTTTTTTCTCTATTAGCTACACCTGAGAAAAATTCTAGGAAAATAACTATACTCTTTCCAGATTTGGGGCAATCTAAAGCCATGTATTTACTTACTTTTTAAGTTCTTAAACTATTTATGAACTCACAAAGTATAAGAAATATTGAAGTGTCTTCATTTGGATATGTTTTTTTTCCCCCAAACTAGTTTCATTTACAGTGTTGTCTTTTCGGATTCTTGGTTGTGTCTTCTTTATTCATATGTCCTGATCTTAAACCCAGATTTGGGGATTAAATATCAGTAAGGAAGACAAATAAAAGCTGAGAAAAGCAAGCCTATCCTTTTTATTGATAAAACTTCCAGAATAGTATTTTAAACAGTATATCTGATAAAGTCACTAAGATCCTGTGAACAGGATAGTGAAATAGAAGTTTTAATGTCCACATGGATACGTGACTTTTGTTTGACCACCCAAATATTTAAGTGGCAGTTGATATGAAGTAAAGTTCTTAATCATGCTTGCAAGGCTTTGTTCTTGTGGCCTGCTAAAGAAATTGGCCTTTTGTCTGTAAACAGTTATCATGACTTCTGATTTAGGTGGACCTGGTTCAAATCCTGGATTCATAATTTACCAGCTCTCTAACCTTAGGTATGTCAGTTAACTCTTTGGACTTTTAGTTTCCTATCTCTAGGGGAGATTGCGATTTTCCTGTTTCTAAAATTGGGTTAATATCTCACAGGGTTGTTGTGTGAAAGTTATGTGCAAACTTCCTAATACAGTACCTTCTGCACAGTAGGCACTCAAATGTTAGTACCCTTTGTCTTACTCTCTTGTTGAAGCTGGGAGACGTAGCTCTTAGACTACATGATAAAATCAGAATTGGGATTCTGAAACAGTAGGCCAAATATACCAAGTATAGTGGTGAATTGCAGAAAAGGTCTTACATTGCAGAAAAATATACCTACATAACTACAGATCAGAAGAAATGGTGATACTAGTATATTACCCAAATAAGGAACAGAGGAAGAGGAACAAATCAGGAGTGTTGGTGGTTGGAGAGAAGGAAAGGTGCAGACTTTAAATACATTGGATTTGAGGTGAAAAGATCATTTTAGACACTTTCATATTTGAGATGTTTTGACATAACAATGTCTAATTGGCAGTGACCTTACGTGTAGGAAGTGATTGTTGAACAACTGAAATGAGAACTTTGAGGACTTTTAGTGGGTACATTGGGCTTGTATCTATAGATTTCCTCTTTCCCCTACCGCACCTTCATTGTGAGCTCTTTTGGGTCTAGATAAAAGAGGTACACATACATTGCTTAACTTTTGTTTTCTGCCTAATTCGTTTATGTAGTAGTTGCCAATGTCATAGATACGGGAGCTATGATCTAGGTAATGTTAGTCTACACAGAATCTTCTCCCACATATATAGCCACTTTGTTTCTCCCTCAGTTTAGGTGTGTGCTTATTTTTAATATTTTGCTTTATCAACCATAATTCTTTTTTAAAATTATAGTTAATTTACAGTGTTGTGCCAGTTTCTGCTTACAGCAAAGTGACCCAGTCATTCATACATATATATATGTATAAATATATATATATTCTTTTTCTCACGTCATCCCCCAAAATGTTCTGTCCCAGGAGATTGGATACGTACAGTCTCTTGTGCTGTACAGTATTAACCATAATTCCTCATTTCTGTAAATAAGTACACCTTCAATCCAGGTACATACAGTAAAGAGGACTTTTAAAATTAAAAAATAAAAAGTTGAAATTGTTCCTACTGACCAAACCAAGACGGTAATGAGATTCCTGCCCAGTAGGCCTCATCAAAATTAAAACTTTAGTGTTTCCGCAAAAAAGTGAAAAGATAATTCAGAGAAAGGGAGAAAATTTTTCCGAATCATATGTCAGTAGGGATGTATTTCAAAAATATGTATACATGAAAACTTGTACATGAATGTTTTATAGCAGCATTATTATTATTATTATTTTTTGTCTTTTTATGGCCACAGCCGCAGCATATGGAGGTTCCCAGGCTAGGGGTCGAATCTGAACTGTAGCCCCTAGCCTATGCCAGAAGCACAGCAACGCTGGATTCAAGCTGCGTCTGCAACCTACACCACAGCTTACAGCAACACCGGATTCTTAACCCACTGAACAAGGCCAGGGATCGAACCTACAACCTCATGGTTCCTAGGCGGATTCGTTTCCTCTGCACCACGATGGGAACTCCCTATAGCAGCATTATTGATGATAGCCAAAGAGTGGGAACAACTCAAATATCCATCAGATGATGACTGGACAAGTAAAATGAAATATATCCATACCAAGAAATATTATTTGGTAACAAAAACCAAAATGAAATCCTAATCCATGCTACAAGATGAGTGAATCTTGAAAACATTATATTGGTGAAAGAAACCAGTCACAAAGGACCACATATTGAATGATTCTTTTTATATGAATTATCCAGGCAAATTCATAGATAAAATGTAGAGGAGTGGTTGTGTGCACGGTTGTAGGGAGAGGAGAATGGGGTTAGAGGGTGATGACTAAGACGCATGAGGTTTCTTCTGAGGGTGAGGAAAACATTCTAAAGTTGATTGTGGGAGACTTCCCACTGTGGCGCTGTGGGTTAAGAATCCGATTGTAATGGCTCAGGTCTCTGTGGAGGTGTAGGTTCAATCCCCGGCCTAGGAACTTCATGTGCCGCAGGTGTGGCTATAAAAAAATAAAAATTAAAATAAAATAGATTGTAGGGATGGTTCCCCAGCTCTGTGAATGTGTTAAAAGTCACTGGATATTATACTCAGTGGATGAATTGTTTAGTATGTGAATTATATCTCAGTAACCCTCCCCCCCAGAAAAACCCAACTGATGGAAGCATCATTGGGAACTGAAAGGATGCCTTTATATGTTGAATGCAGAGGTGAAGTCTAGATATTGGTGTTGTAGTCTTGTTTCTGTCCTAAATTAGCTGCCTGGTTTGGGTCAGTTACTTTTCTATGGACTTCAACGCCTTCATTGAAAAAATTCAGAGTCACACAGATACAGAAAACAAACTAGTGGTTACTAATGGGGAAAGGGAAAGGGACAATATAGGGATATAGGGGTAGAGGGGAAAGAAGGTTATTATGGGGATGTATGAAATCACGTGTGTGAAACCTCTGAAAATTGTAAGGCAACGTAGAATTGAAAGAATCTTTCATTCAAAAAGTTTTTTTAAAAGTCAGACCAGTGAACATATACAGTCTCTTATAGTTTTGAAATCCTATGATCATACAAATTAGATATAAAGATGAAGTCGGTGAGGTTGTATATGTACATGAAATGAAACTAGGTCATTGTGAAGTACTTTGATCAGCAATAAAGCTATATAGACGCAGAGGTTATTCTGGATATCCTCGCTAAGCACCCTAGACCATATCTGGTCTGAAAATAAATCTTATAGCACAAGATAAAAGCTGCGTCTCTATAAATTCAAAGCATAGAGTTATAAGAGGTTTTTGTGGGAGTTCCCATTGTGACTCAGAGGTTAACAGACTCAACTAGGACTCAGGAAGATGCGGGTTCGGTCCTTGGCCTGGCTCAGTGGGTTAAGGGCCTGGCGTTGCTGTGAACCATGGTGTAGGTTGAAGATGCAGCTTGGGTTCCAAGTTACTATTGCTGTGGCCTAGGCCAGCAGCTGTAGCTCCGATTTGACCCCTAGGCCGGGAACCTCCATGTGCCGCAAGTGTGGCCCTAAAAAGCAAAAAAAAAAGTTCTTGTGAAATGATTTGGTAACTTCTCTTTCATCCCTAGTTTTAGATTTCCTATTCATACCCTTAGGGCATAGGTTTCACTCCTTTGCTTTAAGAACTTAGATGGCTGTAATTAATGCATACATCAAAATGAAATAAACTTTTTTCTTTTTGTTTGAAACCTTTGTTCAGCTTGATTTTGTGCTTGTTGGTAATGTTCAACCAATAAGCATGTGTTGACCTGCTGCTTTGTGCTTACCTTAGTCCTAGAAGGGTACATAGCAATGTTGAAGTGGTATGTCCTATATGAAGTATTTGAGAATTTATATCAGCTGTACAGAGAAATGGGCTAGAACTGGGCTTAGAGATCCTAGATTGAGTCCCACCTCTAACATTTATTAACTGTGATTTTTCCTTTTTGCCTGTTTTAAACCTTGCATCCTTATCTGTAAAAAGGTGAAATAATTATAATTCCATTCATCCATGTCATTAGTATATTTTTGTTATTTGACAGTGGATGTAAAAGCACTTTCTAAACCGCAAAACACTATGCAAATATGAAGTTTGTTTTTTTTTTTTAAGGGAAACCTCATTCTTGTTCGATTTGATAGTCATAACAACATATTTTCAGTTGGGGAAGCTTAAGCTTAGAAAAAATTATACTGATGAAGGTCTAAACAGCTAGAACGTGGCAGGGATGCATGTGAACCTATGTCCTCCTAAAGTATCTATTAAGTTACGGCATCCTATCTCTGTTAGTTGTTCCCAGTCCAGCTCACACAACTGACTCATTCATGATGCTTTTCTAAAATACAGATACTCACATCCCACCCAGCCTTTTGAAGCCAGAATTTCCAGTGGGGTAGTTTTGGATCTTTAAGGAGAATTGGGAGATGAGAAAGAAGAGTTCTCTTTGGGCTGTGTTAGTGATTGATTTGAGCTGGTGATGGGTAATATGTCTGTGGGCATTACCTAATGCTGACCTCCAGCATGGCTTCATTGGGTGCTTGGGGAGATGCATAAATGATTCCGAGAAGCTGTAATTGACGGCCTGTGATAGGTGGCGCTGAGTTGCAGAATTCTGTGTGGGAAAGCCTGGTTCCTGTGGTTAGGATCTGGAGCCTTTGGTTTGTTCTAAGATGTCCTGCAGCATTTAGTTTGGAATCTTTTTCTGGCTGAATTTTCACAACCAAAGTGGAGTTCTCTGAGCTTGGGAAGACTTTTAGCAAAGTTAATTAAAAACTGGACTATATCAGTGTTTATCTCTCCAAGTTTGGAGTGTTTTACTGCCTTGAGGTCAGATTAACTCAGCTGAACCAATGAGAGGGGCTTCTTAAAAATAAATCTTAAAAAAATAAATAAAGGTCAATGATTTTTGTTGAAACCTGGGATTTTGCAGTGTCAGCCTCATTTCCCATGCTACCAGAAAGCCAAATGGACTAGGCCAAAGAGAGGGCTCAAGCTAGGATAGATGGGGTTGCAGGCTTCATTTTTGAGTTTATTTCCTCAAGCCTGTGATTTCTAGTTTCATGAAATCAAATGATTTGTTCTTTTTCCTCAGTCACAGTTTCTTTGTCTTAATGCATGGGTTGGGAAATTTAGCTCTGACACTTTCTTTTATTAATAACTTATATTTGTAAAGCTCTTTAGCTTTTACAAAGCACATACATTTTCTTTATCTTAGTTTATCCTTAAAATAATAATAACAACAATAATAAAAATAGAATAACAAATAGTAATAATAGTAATACCTATAAGATAGTAACAGCAATAACTATGCTACTATTTATTGAATGTGTTATTAATTACCACATATTATATTAGGAGCTTTGTTGTTTGTGAAATATACTTCTCTATAATTCCAGGGACTTTTCCACTGTATAACACTGATAATCTTGAGCTCAGAGAGTCAAGGACTTGCCCAAAGTCGCGTGTTGTGTAGTTGCAGTGCTTGGAATCTGCATTTGAACCATTGTCTCTTGACTTGTAGACTGCGCTCTTTGATTCTTCTAAGTCCTCAGATGCGATATAGTGTTTGAAGGCTCCTAGTTTAGAGATGTTCAGACTAATGCTTTAGTAGAACTGATTTGGTTCATTTTTTTAACTTATTTTTAAAACAAGTTTATATTTATTTATTTTTTGTCTTTTTATTTATTTTTTTCAAGGCCTCACCCACAGCATATGGAACTTCCCAGCCTAGGCATCGAATAGGAGCTGTAGCCGCTGGCCTACACTATAGCCACAGCAACGCCAGATTCGAGCCATGTCTGCGATCTACATCGCAGCTCCCAGCAATGCCAGGTCCTTAACCCACTGAAAGAGGCCAAGAATTGAACATGCATCCTCATGGAATGTAGTGAAATTCTTTACCGCTGAGCCACAACAGGAATTCTGTCAAACTTACATTTAATGACACATCCATTCGGGTTCACTTGGTCTGCAAAATGGGAAGGTATAGTACATGTAGAAGAAACTATGTTGGAGTTCAGGGCACTTGAGGTTATCAGCCGTCGCCCATCCCTGACTTTGTCACCTTTGATAAGTTTGTTTACCTTTCTTTTTTTTTTTTTTTTTTGCGTTTTTAGGGCTGCACCCACGGCATATGGAGGTTCCCAGGCTAGGGGTTGAATTCGAGCTACAGCTGCCAGCCTACGCGACAGCCACAGCAACACCAGATCTGAGCCACGTCTGCGACCTACACTGCAGCTCACGGCAATGCCGGATCCTTAACCCACTGAGCAAGGCCAGGGATCAAACCTGCAACCTCATGGTTCCTAGTCGGATTCCTTAACTGCTGAGCCACAATGGGAACTCCTGTCAACCTTTACCTAATGATATTTATCTTATAGAGTTGCTGAATGGATTATAAGACTAAAGATTTGAAAAAGGTTATGCAAACTGCAGCTTTGTTAAGAGCTGGTAGTTATTTTATGGCTATTATTTCTTGCAGTTGTGGTTTTCTTTCATAATTTGTGATTAACACTTAAAGAGTTATTATTAGATTTACAAGTAACAGCTCTTAGCAGGGTTCCTCCAAGATAGAATTAAAGAATGGTCCTTTCTTTTCCTATATATAGGCTGTTGGTTTAGACAGGGCTAATGGAAAGGCCAGATTAGAGAATTTTGTGTACTGAGACTAAGCAGACCCAAGGACAGATTTCCCAAGAAATTCTCAGCAGTTGTCTGTAATATCAGATGCAGGATTCTAAGTGCTGGACATGGGCCTGGACCTCAGGAACAAATAATATACTTGAAACTGAGGCTAAAAAGGTAAGCCTCTTAAAACTACAAGTCTCTTTTTTATGTTCATGTGTTAAGTGATTGCATTTCCCTGGGACTCTTTTCTTTTTCTTTTTTTGCTTTTTAGGGCCCTGCTCACGGCATATGGAAGTTCCCAGACTAGAGGTCGAATCAGAGCTACAACTGCCGGCCTACACCACAGGCAGAGCAACGAGGGATCAGAGCTTTGTCTGCGACCTATACGACAGCTCATGGCAATGCCTGGTCCTTAACCCTCTGAGTGAGGTCAGGGATTGAACCCACATCCTTTTGGATACTAGCTGGATTTGTTTCTGCTGAGCCACGATGGGAACTCCATTCCCTGGGACTCTTTTCTATACACTACTCATCCTGTGAGCCACTGTCTTTGTATGATTCCATGACCAAAATTCCTTTTGTATTTGACATTCCATGCTATGATAGTATATTACATATTAATAACATATCATAGAAATAATATATAAAAGTATAATACGATATAATAACTATAAAACAAAAATCTAAATAAAACATAAAAATAACATGTCTTCTTTCATACAGTCTTTTAAGTGACCAGATCAGAGGAAATTTAGGAACAGAAAGCAATTCCAAAGCCCTGAGACTTGTCCCATGCATTTTAGCTTTGAGTAAAACCGATGGACTTATGTCGTAAATGAATGTTTAATTTGGGCCCTAGTAAACCCTTCCCTTTCTCAAAGCAGCTGCTTCTGGAAGAGAAATTGCCAAATGTAAAAATAGCTTAAACCCTAGCAGTTGGCACATAGGCAAATGGTTCTCATTAAGATACTGAGGAAAGAACCTTAGGAATGAGATCTGGGTTCAAATCTCAGCTCTTACTAGCTCTATGAGTTTGAACAATTATTTAACTGTTCTTTAGTTTCCTTATCTGTAAAATGACAGTGCAGTAACATATCCTGTAGGATTAAGAGTTAAGGAAAATAAGTGTTACAGTATCTTATACGTGATAAGTTATTTAATATTATTTCTTCTCCTTATTATAAGACTGTGTTTTCTTGTCTCAACTTGAAATTCTTTCGGGGAACTAAAGTAGTAGAACATAAAGGGCCTTGGCTCTGAAACCACCCTTTCTGAAGTTAAATTACTTCAGTAACTGTAGGCAAGTGCACACTACAATTTCCTGATCTCCAAGTATAAAATTGACTCTTAGGATTGCAGTGATTTTATGAGATGATGTATATGAAGTAGGATGCCATGTCAGGAAAACATATAGCTACAGAGCTTTGAGAGTGCTGATCTTTCTATTTTTATATAAGCATTTGAATTTGTAGGAGCTGAAAGGAGGTACTTAAAATCATCTAGTTCATTTCCCCCAGTGTTCAGATGAGAGAGCTGGGAACCTGGACTGTATTGTGTGGTAGAGGCAAAACTGGTCTAGACTCTAGACTTTCTTGTTATTCCCTCCCAATTTTGTTGCCTTTCATCCAGGTTATGTTGGGTCTTTGGAGACATTAGGGCTTTAGAATGTCTTTTGGCTAGTGTGCTGAGCTACCACAGAACAGGGTTTTTTTTTTTTTGGCCTTTTGTCATTTTATGGCCGCACTCGCGGCATGTGGAGGTTCCCAGGCTAGGGGTCAAATCGGAGCTGTAGCCACTGGCCTGTGCCGCAGCCACAGCAACGCAGGATCCGAGCCGCGTCTGCAACCTACACCACAGCTCACGGCAATGCCGGATCGTTAACCCACTGAGCAAGGGCAGAGATCGAACCCGCAACCTCATGGTTCCTAGTCGGATTCGTTAACCACTGCGCCATGACGGGAACTCCAGAACAGGGGTTTTGAACAGGATTGTGAAATCATGTAAGAGGTGGCAAAAATGGAACATTTATTCCTGCCCTGGAGAGAATTTGCATGTCTTAGGCTGATTCCTTAGACTCTGGCAGGTTGAGTTTGGTATCTGGTCATTTATTCCTTTCCTCACTTGCTGAGTACCTGCTTTATGCCAGGCATTTGTTAGATGTTGGTGATGGTGATAAATTGGACATGGCCCCTGCACTTAGAACTCATTCTGCTTAGGAAGAGAAATCTTTAAAGTTGGCACTTATTATAATAATGCTTTGGGAACAGAGGGGATAGTGAAGAATTGCCCAACTTAGGGATCAGGGAGGACTTCACAGTAGTGGTGACCTTTAAGCTGAGACCTGGAAAGGATAAATTTTGTGTGTGAAGTGGCAGTGGCAGGGGAAGGGAAAGGAAAGGCAGGCTTCACAGGGAAAGGGAGTAACTTGAGACAATGTGAAGAGATGTGAAAGAGCCCTTTGTGTTTGGTGAATCATCCCTGGTTTAGCACCTTTGGTGTAGAGTGTGTGCAATATGGGTACAGGCATACCTTGGAGATACTATGGATTTAGGTTCAAACTATCACAATAAAGTGAACATCACAATAAAAAGTCACATGAATTGTTTTGATTTCCAAGTGCATAAGAGGTTATGTTTTTAAAAGTGTTTACTGTATCCTATCAAGTGTACAGTAACATTATGTTTAAACAAACAGTGTTCATACCTCAGTAAAAAACACTTTATTTTTTTTCAGTCATAATTAGATCAAAGATCTCAGTTTTAATCATGATGAGAATGAAAAAGAAAAGAACATGAACTTGGTCATTAAAATTGTGTTCAGTTATCTGAATTATCCAATTGAACTAGAAATTAGGTAACCAAATGTTGAGACTCATCAGTGTCACAGTATGTTCTCATTTTTTTAAAAAACACTTTATTGCTAAAAATTGCTCACCATCTTCTGACAATGCAGTTGCCACAAATCGTTAATTTATAAAAAGCACAGTATCTGTGAAGTGTAGTAAGTCAAAGTACAATAACAATAAAACGAGGTATACCTGTAGTGGGAGATAAAGGATAGGCTATGTCTGTATAGCAAAGTTCTCAAACTCTTTAAAAACTGTTTATTTCTTAGAGCAGTTTTAGATTCACAGCGATATTGAATGGAAAGTACGGATTTCCTGGAAACCTCTTTCCCCCGTGTAAACACAATCTATCCCACACCCAGCATCCTATACCAAGGTGGTATATTTGTTAAAGTAGATGAACCTACATCAACACATCCTATTGACCTTAAGTCCATGTTTCACTCTTGGTGTTCATAGTTCACTCTTGGTATTGCACATCTATAGTTTGGACAGATGCATGTGTGTAAAGACAAGTATTGGCCGTCATAGTATCATTCAGAATGGTTTCGTCTGTGAAACTAAAAAGTTCATCTGTGCTCTGCTAATTCATCCCTTTTTCCCCTCCAATCCCCAGAAACCACTAGGCCTTTTATTATGTCTATAGTTTTGCCTTTTCCAGAATGTCAGATAGTTGGAATCATATAGTACGTAGTCTTTTCAGATTGGTGTCTTTCACCTAATAATATGTATTTAAGGTTCCTCCTTTTCATGGATTGATAGCTCATTTCTTCTTAACGCTGCATAATATTCCACTTTCTGGATATATCACAGTTTATCCATTCACCTACTGAAGGACATCTTGATTGCTTCCAAGTTTGGGCAGTTATGAATAAAGCTGCTGCAAGCATCCATGTGCAAGTCTCTGTGTGAATAAATTATAAGCTTCTTTGGGTCAATAGCAAAGGAGCGCAAATGCTGGATTGTATGTTATGAGCAAGTCCAATTTTGTGAGAAGCTGCCACCTGTCTTCCAAAGTAACTGTACCATTTTACATTTGCACTATTAATGAATGAAAATTCTTATTGCTCCATATCCTTATTAGTATTTGGATTTTGGCCATTCTTATAGGTGTGTAGTGATATTTCATTTTTTTTGTTCTTGTTTGTTTTTTGTTTTCTTTTTATGACTGCACCTGTGCCATATGGAAGCTCCTGGACTAGGTGTCGAATCACAGCTGCAACTGAGGCCTACGCCAGAGTCACGGCAGCACTGGATCTGAGTCCCATCTGCAACCTACATTCAGCCTGTGGCAACACTGGATCCTTAACCCACTGAGCGAGGCCAGGCATGGAGCCTACATCCTCACAGATTATGTCAGGTTGTTAACCTGCTACACCGCAGTGGGAGCTCCTCATTGTTTTAATTTCAGTTACTTGGTGATATATGACGTTGAGTGTAGTTTCTGTCTGTATACGTTCTTTGGTGAGTTGTCTCTTCAGATCTTTTATGTCTTTTATTAATTGGGTTGCTTTCTAATTTTTGAGCTTTAAGAATTTGTGTATTTTGGATAACAGTCCTTTTATCAGATGTATCTTTTACAAATATGTTCTTCCTGTCAGTGGTTTATCTTCTCATTCTCTTGATTCTCAAATTTTATAGTTAAATGAATCATTTAGGATCTTACTAAAATTCAGATTCTGATTCAGAGGTCTGGGGTGGAGCTTGGGATTTCACATTTCCAGCAGTCTCCCAAGTAAGGCTGATGCTGCTTTGAGTGGCAAGGCAATAGCTTACCCTGGCTGCTGTTTGCTTTGGAGGAGAACAGAATCTAGGTGACAGGTTACTGTTAGAATGATTTGGGTCACAGATACCAATGCTTGAAGTAGGGTGATGGAGAAAAGTAGATAAATGTGATCACTGTATAGAAGATAAAATCATTAATAACTTGGAGACTGTAATGCATTGGGAAAGAGAGGAGAGAGCACATCATCATGAACGGCAGCTGTCCCTAACAGGCAGAGGGACAGAATACAAAGGCCTGGGGGCTTGGAGTGTGAAGACCTCAGGCCTGGCCCCAGATATGCTTCTGACTTGCTCTGTAGCCTTGGACAGGCTACTTAACTTCTTGGAGCCTATGTATCTTCTGTTAAATGGGCACCATAATCACTGCTTTGCTTGTCATGTAATTGTTTTGAGGCTCAAATGGACTTATATATATGAAAGTATATTTTAAACACTGGAGCTTAATACAAATGAAGGTGATTATTATAATTATTTTGTAATTTAAATCTGTTATAAAGTGCTCTAGGTTATGTTGATACTTTCTTTGGCCTGTAGGAATATTCAGTCTGGTTCTGAGGCTCAGACATGTCAACCTGGAAAGGCAGTAGAACAAGTGTTACAGAGTAAGTGGATCATGTAAATGCAGTAGAGCTTTTCCTGGACGTTGGGGACTTAATGTGGATTTGGGGCCTTATTTTAGCCAGTGGGTTTCAGCCTGTACTTTTAATATGAACTCCCAGGGATAGGCCCAGATAAGCCTGCCATTCAGCCCCTGTGTGACTCAGCCTAGATACTGCACAGTGAATTTTTTTAGAGGTGAATTTTGGGCATCCATTCCTCAATATTGAGCCCTGCTGGCGTATGATTTTGGGCATTTCTAGGAGGGAAAATGTCTGGTTTGTCGTGGAACCAAGGATTTTGTGCCATGATTGTGATAGTGTGGAGGATAACTCTACAAGAAGAAGCTCCTACGGTTTTCTTGAGAGATTGGTAGTGGGGGAGACCAGAGAGACAGGGCTCTTGGGCTCTCCTTGCTGACTTTAAAGAGTGGCTATTTCCGTCTTGCCTCATAAGCCTACAGGGTGTTTCTGGTTTGTCTAGATGGTTTGTCTATTAGAGTCTAATACCTTTAGGATAGACTTGTTCTGGAACTCAGGAATGGTCAGGAAAGTTATTAAAAGTATTTATATTTCCTTAACTATGTAATGGGGATATTAGTATCTATTTTACAGGGTTGTATGAGTATTTGGTAAAATAATGCATATAAAATTTTTAGCACATGTCTGAGTCATGCTAGAACCTCAATAAATGGTAGCTTTCACTGTTACCCTATGAAACCAGTACCCCTAGGTCATATATAGGGAGTTCCCTGGGCGTTTAGACCACATGGCCCTGTCCTGCCTCTTCCCTAGAACAGTGAAGGAGGAAGAACCCTGTATGGAGGAAGAGGGAGGGTTTCTGCATATGTTCAAAATCTTGTATGTTTTTTTTTAGATTCTGCATATAAGTGATATTATATGATGTTTGTCTTTCACTGTCTAACTTCACTTAGTATGATAATCTCTAGGTTCATCCATCTTGCTGCAAATTGCGTTATTTCTTTTTTTTTTATGGCTGAGTAATATTCTATTGTATATATGTACCAAATCTTCCTTATCCATTCCTCTGTTGATGGACATTTAGGTTGCTTCCATGTCTTGATCATTGTCAATAGTGCTGTGGAATCTAAAAAAAGGATGCAGATGAACTTTATGTGCAGAGCAGATACAGATTCACAGACTTTGAAAATCAACTCGTGGTTACCAAAGGGGGACAGGTGGTGGGGGGATGGATGGACCAGGGGTTTGGGACCATCATATGCACACGGTGGTATATGAAATGATTGCCCAACGAGGACCTGCCCTACAGCACAGGGAACTCTACCCAATGGTCTATGTTGGTCTATATGGGAAAAGAATCGAACGAGAATGGATGTGTGTATATGTATAACTGATTGACTTTGTTGTACAGCAGAAATTATTACAACGTTGTAAGTCAACTATACTTCAATAAAACTTTAAAAAATGAAAAGACAAATCTTTGCTCTATAGTCCTTCTCTAGAAAGAAAGATTATCTGGCTGAGTCTTGAAGATGCTGGGTGTGTTTCAGCCGGGTTGCATTTGCAGATGCTGGCTGAGTTCTAGCTAATAGCAAAACCTGAAACTTTTTTAGTTGGCAGAGAGTTACATCAGTTTGTTAGACCTACTGCAACCAGTACCACAGACTAGGTGACTTAAACAACAGAACTCTGTCTTTTCAGTTCTGGAGGCTAGAAGTCCAGAACAAGGTGTTTGTAAGTTTGGTTCCTTCTGAGAGCTGTGAGGAAAAATCTCTTCCATGCTTCTCCCCTAGCTTATGGTGATTTGCTGGCAATCTTTGGTGTTTCTTGGCTTGAAGAAGCATAACTCTTCAAGATCTCTGCCTTAATCTTCATATAGTGTTGTCCTTGTGTATATGTGTCTCCAAATATCCCCTTTTATAAGGACATTGACTAGATTAGGGGCTGGCCCTGCTTCAGTATGAACTAATCGTATTTTAAATTATTATATCTTCAATGGCTCTGTTTCCAAATAAGGTCACATTTGGAGGTGCATATGAATTTGGGGGAACACAGCATGGCCTTAGTGAACACCTACTGTATATAAGACCCTTGATAAAGTATTTGGGCTTAATGATTCTTTAAGGACCTAGCCTAGTGAAGTAGCATAGTGTAGTGGTTTGGAGCTCAGGGCCTGGTTCAGACTGCTTGGGTTTGGGTTTGACTGCTGCCATGTGATCTTGGGCAAATAACTTAATCTGTTTGCAAAATAAAGATAATAGTACCTAACTGATAGGGTTGCTGTGAGTCTACAGTGAATATTAATTCACGTAAAGACCTTGGATTAGTGTAAGATAAAAGGATGTATTTTACACCACAGGAAGTATAGCTGATATTTTATAATAACTTTAAATGGAGTATAATCTATACAAGTATGGAATTATTGTGTGGTTCACTCGAAACTAATATTGTAAATCAACTATACTAGAAAAAAAAAACTTGATTCATAGCTATTAATTTTATTAAAACAACTTCCAGGGAATTCCCGTTGTGGTTCAGTGGGTTAAGAACTAGGAGAGTTCCCATCGTGGCTCAGTGGAAACAGATCTGACTAGCATCCATGAGGATGCAGGTTCGATCCCTGGCCTTGCTTAGTGCGTTAAGGATCCAGCGTTGCTGTGAGCTGTGGTGTAGTTTGCAGACGCAGCTTGGATCTGGTGTTGCTGTGGCTGTGTGTGGTCTGGCAGCTACAGTTCTGATTTGACCCCTAGCCTGGGGAAACTCCATATGTCAGGAGTGCGGCTCTAAAAAGACAAAAAAAAAAAAACCCAACTAGTATCCACAAGGATGCGGGTTTGATCCCTGGCCTCACTCAGTGGGTTAAGGATCAGGCGTTGCCAGGAACTGTGGTGTAGGTCACAGATGTGGCGTGGATCTGGCGTTGCTGTGGCTGTGGTGTAGGCTAGCAGCTGCACCTCTGATTTGAGCCCTAGCCCAGGAACTTCTGTATGCCGTGGGTGCAGCCCTAAAATGATAAAGCAAAAAGCCCCAAAACTTCCAAGTCCAAAATTTTATAATGTAAAGGACCAAAAAGTGACCCATAATCAAGGATCAAACAGGTAGAAGCAGGTTATAGAAGCTCATAGAACGTAGGATATCTGGGATGGAAGGGATGGAAGTCTCTAAAGAGACCATCTACTTGTCCTTCTCATTTTGCAGATGTGGAAACCGAATTCAGAAAATGGAGGTGACTTGCCCTGGACCAACTGACTCATTTGTGGTAGAACCAGGACATTCTGATGAATGTTCTTTCTGCTCCTCCCTTATTTAGTTCAGTGGAAAATTTAGCCTTTAATCCTGCATTGAGTGTCTGCTCCAATCTAGGTCTGGCGTGGGTTCTGTAAATACATGTATGAATTTGTATCACAGTCCTTGGCCTCTAAAGAAGCCTAGATTTCAACAAAGAGCTGAATAAGTTGAAAAATGTAATGATGTCCTTGTTTTTATTTCCTTTTCTCTGTTTCTCTTGCAGCAAATAAAAAGAAGGAAAAGGAACGGCCAGAGATTTCTCTTCCTTCAGATTTTGAGCACACAATTCACGTTGGTTTCGATGCTGTCACAGGCGAGTTTACGGTAAGTCCTGGGTCACACAAAGACCTTTGGTCTCCCAGAGTTCTGGCTATGCGCTGATAGATTCCATCCTTTCTGGCTGATACCTTTGTGTCTGCCTGAGGTCCTCATAACTGTCGTCTTCTATTCGTGGGAGGGTGCTTCCTCCCCTCCAGAATTGTACCAGAGAAGCCTTCGAATCTCCATTCCTTAAATAGACCTCAGTGAAGTGGCCCCCCGGCAGGGGGCTCTGTGCTGGGCACTGATGATCCAGAGACAAATCAGAAAAGGTTCTTGCTCTGGAGGAGGAGTATCCTGGTGAAGGAGCAAACGTCTCAAGAAATGACGGATACGGTGAGATAGGTGTTATGAGTGAGGTCTATGTGGAGCTCTGAGGACAGACAGAGAAGGAATGACTAGTTAGCTCTACTTTTCCTTCCGGGCGCCCTGTGACTGTGCCTACAGCCTGCATGTCTCTCCTCTAGGGGATGCCAGAGCAGTGGGCCCGCTTGCTTCAGACGTCAAACATCACTAAGTCAGAGCAGAAGAAAAACCCTCAGGCTGTTCTGGATGTACTGGAATTTTATAACGCGAAGAAGACCTCCAACAGCCAGAAGTACATGAGCTTTACAGGTATGGGGACTGTGTCCGGGGCATTCTAGGAAAACGAGTTTCATCTGAGTGAAAGGTGAAGGAAGAATGTATTGGAAATAGTTAAGATGGCTCTTTCATTAAGCTAGAATTTTGGAATTTGAGAGCCAGCTTGATTGGCTTTTGCATCAAACTGGAGCCTTTACTCTGAAACTGCATGTTTTTTTTAAAAGTACTGTGATATTATATGTAAGCAACATAGACTTGTGCTAGAAGATCTAGATCCTGACACTCAGTAAGTTCTAACAGTCACTTCATTTCTTCGAAGCTCAAAATGGGATTAATAATTCCTATCTCGAGACTGCTGTGAGGGTAAATGAGCTCAATGATGTAAAAATTCTTTATATGTTGTAAAACAACATCGTGGAAATGTAGTCATCACTATCATCACTGTTTTCTTTCTTTCTTTTTTTTTTTTTTTGTCTTTTGTCCTTTTAGGGCCGCACCCGCAGCATATGGAGGTTCCCAGGCTAGGGATCAAATCGGAGCTGTTGCTGCTGGCGTATGCCAGAGCCATTGCAACGCCAGTTCCAAGCCGTGTCTGTGACCTACACCACAGCTCATGGCAACACCAGATCCTTAACACACTGAGCGAGGCCGGGGATCGAACCCGCAACCTCATGGTTCCTAGTCGGATTCGTTTCCGCTGCGCCATGACGGGAACTCCGTCATCACTGTTTTCAATATCAGTAAGTTACATGATGACACACTTCAGTAGGGAAGCCTAACTTTTCTCTCAAGGAACTGATTTTTATCAGTTTATGCGGAATACGGGCTAGTAATAATAAATGTTCTTCAGATGTATTCTCTCTTTCTCTTTCTTTGTAAGAGACTATGTTTTTTAGAATGTTTTTATTAGAATTGGGATTAGAATACAAGATTCCTAGTTTCTAGACCAGTATCTTTTAAGTTTACCACTTATTCTAGTAACTCTGGAACACCTCTTTCCATAGCAGAGCTATTTTTTTTTCCCCCTTAGGTAAGTTGTAAGAAGGCCCACATTTCTGGAAACTGACCTTTTTATATAGCATCTTTAAATGTTAATGCAATAAGTATCCTTAGTATATGCCACTTCTAGTTTCCCCTTGGTTATAGATGGTAGAGCCCCGACTGCCTTTCTAGTGTGGCTAAATTATTGGTCTCTTAAGCACTGGTCTTAACTCTGAGTCCAGGGCTTTTTCTCATGTTCGCGTTGTCTCTTTCAAAGGGCAGTGTTATTGCAGAAGGTGGGAACCAAAATGACTAGCTAATTTTGGAGAATGCTTTCCCCAGCAAGTATCTGGCTTTAGCAAAGGGCACAGATGGTGAGGATGACAGACTGCAGCTTTGCTCATGTCATGCTGCATGGTGGTGCTCCAGAGAGGGTCATGCTTGTATCTAGAATTTCCATCCCGATATCTGGCCCCCCCGGTCTGTCTCACTTGTTCCATCAAGGGACTGGGTCATTCCAAGGCAGTATTGAAGTTGAGGCTGGGTACGAAAGTATTCTAGTCAGGAGGTTAGGGCTTATGTTTTAAAGAGTTTTGTTGTGGAGACATCAGACCAGAAGCTGGTTTTGAAAGCCTCAGCAGCAGAATTTTTGATAGAATCTGTTTTTACGTTTATGTGTGTGGATGTGTACAAGTGCTATTTATGTATATGGAAGCATAGCTCTGTGGATTTGCATATGTTTGGAACTAAAGTGCACTTAAGTATTTATGAGTGAATATGTGTATAGACCTGTACATTTGGATAATTGTGGATATGTTCATTTGTGCATACATAGATGAATCACATTGAGCGTATCTGTGTAGAATGTGTAGATATGTATCCATACAGCTGTTTCTGCATGTATAAATTTGTGCAAACGTGTGTGTGTGTGCACACACGTGCATGCGTACAAACTCATGACAGGGATTTTTAGTTTTCTAGAAGTTGAAGACCAGGGGCCAACTTTCCCTTCTTTTCATATTGCTCATTTTGATTAAGCTACTTCAATTTGTATATGCTTGCACATGAATTATCTCATTTGATTCTCATGATGGCCTTGGGAGTTTGGTAGGGCAAGGACTGTCATCCCCATTTTGCAGACTAAGAGAAATTAATTAGGCTCAGGGAAAGTAAGTAACTTATTCAGAGTGCCTTAGCATATCAGCTTAGTAATATACCAGTGATGGAAGTGTATTTTCAACTTGTGCCTTCAAATCCTTTGCTGTCTCTGTGCAGTTTTTGTTAAGTTGCCTGTTTTTCAGCACTTTTTTTTTCCTTTTTAAAAAAATACTTCTATCGATGTACAATATAATATTCTATGTTGGTACACTGTTATAAAGAAGCTGTCCAAATGGATTTTAATCTTCAGTATGGTTCGCTGTCTCTTTTTTTAAAAAATTAAAGTTTTTGTTATAAAGAAGCTGTCCGAATGGATTTTAATCTTCGGTATGGTTCGCTGTCTCTTTTTTTAAAAAATTAAAGTTTTTGTTATAAAGAAGCTGTCCGAATGGATTTTAATCTTCAGTATGGTTTGCTGTCTCTTTTTTTAAAAAATTATAGTTGATTTACATTTTGTGCCAATTTCTGCTGTAGAGCAAAGCGACTCAGTCATACGTGTGTGTGTGTGTGTGTGTGTGTGTGTGTATTCTTTTAAAAATATTTTCCATCATGGTCTATCCCAAGAGCACTTTATTTTCTATACTAATTAGTAGAGAATGTGATAAGCAAACCTAGACAAGATTGACAACTCCAGGTTATAACTTCTTTGTAGGGTTGTAACTCTAGTTTGCTGCTGATTTATGTAGCCTTAAACCTGGTTCTTTTTCTCTGAAACTTAGTTTATTTATTTGTAAAAATGAAGGAGATTTAAAGTACTTTCTGCTCATCATTCTGTGCTATGGAATTTGATTTTTTTTTTTTAATGGAAGTTCCTGGGGCAGGGATTAAATCGAAGCCACAACCATGACCTAATTGTAGCTGCAGCAACAATAGATTTTTTAAGCCACTGTGTGGAGTTATGGGTTGAACCCATGTCTCTGAAGTGACCTGAGCTGCTACAGTTGGATTCTTAACCCACTGTGCCATAACAGGAACTTCTGGAATTTGGTTTTTATATATATAGGAATTATACATCACATTTAAAAGGAGCAAGCTTACTTTTTTTTTTTTGTCTTTTTGCCTTATCTAGGGCCGCACCCGTGGCATATGGAGGTTCACAGGCTAGGGGTCTAATAGGAGCTGTAGCTGTTGGCCTTCTCCACAGCCACAGCAATGTGGGATCCAAGCCACGTCTGCAACCTACACCACAGCTCACGGCAACGCCGGATCCTTCACCCACTGAGCAAGACCAGGGATCGAACCCGCAACCTCATGGTTCTTAGATTCATTAACCACTGAGCCACGATGGGAACTCCACTTTTTTTTTTTTTTTTTTAATACGGTAGAGATATGTTTATTACCAGAACACTTGGTCCTCAAAAATACTAGCAATACATAAGATTAGGGGTGGCCCAATGAAAGCATAATACTACGCTTGGTATAGAATGTTCTCTTGGACCAAAAAAACAAGTGAATTGTATTTAAGCTGTATCCTGAATTGACTTCTCTGGTGTATAGCTGACTATTCAGGTTTTTTCTTTTTGGCTGCACCTGTAGAATATGGAAGTTCCTGGGCCAGGAATCGAATCCACATCCCAGTAGCAACACAAGCTGCTGCAGTGACAATACCCTATCCCTAACCCACTGGGCCACAGAAGAACTCGCAGAATTTGTTTTCAGCACATATTGTCACAGTTTATGGGTTCATGATTTATCATAGGACCAAAGAAGCTATGCCTGACACTTTCATATATGATGGAATCGAGATCTTAGACATCATCTGAGCGTGGTTTTTGATGTGGAGAATGTAGGATTTGACAGAATATTTCTTTTCCTTAATTCCATCGGTGGTGAACTGCTGAAGTCAGTTTTTTCTTGGACCTTTAGGAATTAAAGAATAAATCCAAACACAATACTTGGTCTTTAAACCGATTTTCTTGCTGAGATCATCATTGGGTCTGTTTCATATTTCATCAAGTCTAAGATATCATTGTAACATGCGTCATTGCTTTACCTGTCACTAAAGAAAAAAGAAGCAGCCAATTAAACCTTGAAATACCTTTAACTGTAGGACACACCTCTGTTTCAGAGATATTGATGTTAATGTGAAAAAATATACATCTCAGAATCAATAAAATCTGGTGACTAAGGGAGCTTAGATCTATTCTTAGAAATAAGACCCTACACCTTTAATTATACTTGACGTGACTAATGCAGCTCTTTTCCTAAGACTTAGTCTTTCTTTCCTTGTGAGGAATAGACATGGATGTTGAAGGATCCTTTATAAAAGCTAAAGCTGCATCCTGGTCATGATTTGTTATAGATGGTTCAGGGTGATACCAGCTGTGAATTCTTTCGCTTTCTTCTAGAGTACAGGAAATTTTCTTGACCATTGAGGCCTAGTGATGTGGATATAGATCTAGCATAGTATTTATTTATTTATTTATTTATTTTTTGGTCTTTTCGCCTTTATATCTAGAGCTGCACCCGCGGCATATGGAGGTTCCCAGGCTAGGGGTCTAACAGGAGCTGTAGCTGCCGGCCTTCGCCACAGCCACTGCAACGCAGGATCCAAGCCGCGTCTGCAACCTACACCACAGCTCACGGCAACGCCGGATCCTTAACCCACTGAGCAAGGCCAGGGATCGAACCCGCAACCTCATGGTTCTTAGTCGGATTCGTTCACCACTGAGCCATGAAGGGAACTCCTAGCATAGTATTTATTTATTTATTTTTCTGCCATACCTGCGGCATGTGGTGCCAGGGATCAAACCTGATCTACAGCAGCAACAATGCCAGATCCTTTTTTTTTTTTTCTTAATGGATTTTATTGCAATTTTAGGTGTACGTAAATCATCACAAGTCAGTTTTATAGATTTTGTATCCCAAACCCACAGTGCATCCCCCCACCCCCCAGATTGTCTTATTTGAAAAACCAAGGTTTTCCAAAGTCTATGAGTCGTTCTCTGTTCTGCATAGAAGTTCATTGTGTCTTTTTAGTTTCCACATGTAAGCTGTAGCATTGGGTGTTGCTGTCTAATTGTCTGACTGGTTTCACTTCGCATGATAATTTCTAGGTCCATCCATGTTGCTATAAATGTTGGTAATTCGTTCCTTTTAATGAACAATGCCAGATCCTTAACCTTGCTGAATCACCAAGGAACTCCTAGCATTTAAAATTAGACTAGGATTCAGATCTGGACCCCTAGTAATTTGTGTGTTAAGTAATTTGTGGGAGAATTACCTTACTTCTCTGAACCTCAGTTTTGTGTGGTGTACTAATAACATTGTTGTTATTCTCTGAGCTTGGCAAGTACTTCCCTGAATAAGCTTCTTTAGCTCTCGAGAAAGGATTAACTGTAATTGTTTACTCAATGGGTCCCTTGTCTTTTATCTTTTGCAGATAAATCAGCTGAGGACTATAATTCTTCTAACACTTTGGTAAGCCTTTATTTTCTCTGTTCTGATATGGACATGAATGATTTTTAGGGATCAAGTCAGTATGGTAGTTGCAGAGCTACCAGTTGCAGCGCCTGGGCCGGGAGGCGCTCATCTTGGTCACTGCCCGACCCTGGACCTCAGAGTAAAGGACTTGGACTAAATAAGCAGTAGGTGTCCCTTTCAGATACGGTTTTTTAATGTTCTAGAAATCCTAACATTGGCTGCTAGGCTCAGGTTTTTTTTGTTTGTTTGTTTTTTGTTTTTTGTTTTTAAGGCTGCACCTGTGGCACATGGAGGTTCCCAGGCTAGAGGTCTAATCAGAGCTCCAGCTGCTGGCCTACACCACAGCAATGCAGGATCCGAGACGCATCTGCGACCTATGCTGCAGCTTGCAGCAACACTGGATCCTTAACCCTACTGAGCCAGGCCAGTGATCGAATCCTCATGGATGTTACATCAGGTTCTTAATCTGCTGAGCTACAATGGGAACTCACTAGGCTCAGTTTTCACATGTAACTTTGAATGTTAGCAAAGCCAATTTGCCTTTGTATTTTTTCCTTTCTCTTTTCTTTCTTTTAAAAAATTTTCAATTTACCTTTCTGAGCTTCAGTTTTTTCATCTTAATAAAGTGAAGATGGTACACTTTGCCTTACCTGAAGATGTCTCTAAGTAGCTGAATTTAGAAGAGAATTGAATTCCTTCTTTGTTATGGTAGGGTCTACAAAAGCAGGATTAGGACTGATTGTTGAAGTGAACAGATTTCATTCATTTAAAGTCATTCATTTTGTCCTCGGAAGTTGTAGTGAATGTCCTGTCGTTTGAGGAGATGTTACAGGAGTCATTGTTGACCTCATAGGTTCCTCTGCCTTTCACAGTTTACGAATTCTGCTTTCCAGAGCAGATTATGAGATGAGCTGTTGGTGTGTTTGAAAGGGTCTTATAACTAGTAAACTCTAATTTATATATAATAGAACGCTGCTATTCTTTATACTTCGTGTTGTCTCTTGTGCAGAGGTGGTTACTTCATATTGATTTACAAAATATTTGCAAAGCCTCTACTCTGTGCTAGGGTCCTTTGTGGAGAAATGCAGTGTAGGGATGAATCAGACATTATTCCAGCCCCTAATCTCCCAGTCTTGAGATTGACATGAAGGCACAAGCAGTTATGTTGCAGCATGCTCAGACTTCATGAGGCCAGGGGCTATATCTGACTTGTCAATTGCTAGATCTGTAGCATTTCACAGGTAGCCATTTACTGAATGAAAGATTGGATGTATAAATAAATCTTTTTGACCGTGGAGTCTGAGCTGAGTTAGTTTGTTATCTTGGAGAAGAATTATGAAGAGACAGATGTATTCCAGCTAGAGAGAAAATAATTAGCATGTGCCAAGGTAAGGAGGTTTATGAGGTATTCTTGTTCAGAGAACTGCAAGTGGTTTGTTATGATTGGAATGTGAAGTGTGAAGGGAATAGAGGTGGATGATGAGGAGGAGCATAAGCAGGTCAGGTCATGTAGGAATTTTAACTTTATCTTAAAGGTAATGAGAAGCTATTGAAGAATTTTAAGTAGGGGAGCTGTACATTCTAGCACAATACTGGGTTAGCATCCAAATGCTTTGAAGCATGCTTCCAGAAATGGGGATTGGTTTATTCTGAGTCATTTGTACTGTTATTAATTATAAAAAATGTTAACATGTCCATTGCCTTATAACATACTGGGTCTTTTCTTATTCACTATCTCTTAATCTTTATAGGAGTTTAATGAGGTGTTTTGTGGATCAAATGTCTCTATGTTTTCATAGAAGGAGTGGCAACTATATTATTTATTGAGTAGCTAATATGTGCCAGGCACTGTGCTTTGTATATATGTTAGCGTAATTGGTCCTCACCATCCCCTTGTGAAGATATTATCATCCCCATTTCACAGGAAGGAAAACAGATTTTCTTGAAGACTTATAACTGCTGTTGCAGGAGATTCAGTTTAGAACTACAGTTTTCTAAGTCCCTATCCAGGATGCTTTTCCCTGTGGCAGGGAACTGAGAAAAAGATGTCAGAGAGGTCTTATAAAGGAGACTGCAGTAAAGCCTTAGGTCTGTTGTTCATTTGAGGAGGAGGAGCCCTGGGGCTCCTGCCATATGGCAGAGAGGATAGCACCTGCTTGGTAAAAACCTGCACTGGTTCAGTATCTACAATTAAAAGCACTCAGGCTGTCAAGGACGTTTTCTCCCCCAATTCAGATCATTGTCCCTGTGACTAGTCCTTTACTAGTTTTAAATGGGGAATAAGGTTTTTATTGTGGTAGCATGGCATTATTTTCTGTATTGATTTCACACAGATTATTCCACTTGATTTATGAGATAATTGAATGGAATCGTTATCTCCATGACACAAATTAAGAAATTGGGACGCAGAGAGATTGACTTGCTCCTTACCCTTAAATGAGTTCATAGTAGAGACCAATACAGTTCAGTTCTCCTCAGCATTCATTTATTCATTCATACCATAGATATTTACTTAGCACCTTCTTTGTGAGCAGGTGTTGATGACACAAAGATGAATTTGCACTATCTTAGTCCTTGAGGAAAAATTAACAACGGAATAGAGGGATAAGAACTGTAGGAGAGGTACATGAATAATGTACAGTGGTGATAGAGTGATTTATTCCTTGGTTGTATAAAAAAGTTCGCTCAAAGTTGTTGGGCCCTAATAATTGGTCATTTTAATAAACATATTTAAGGTTTCTTCTAAGTCTAAAATTCTTTTTTTTCTTTTCTTTTGAATTTTTTTAGGGCCACACTCGTGACATATAGAGGTTCCCAGGCTAGGGGTCAAATCGGAGCTACACCTGCCGACCTATGCCACAGCAATGCAGAATCTGAAGTTGCAGGATCAGAGTCACGTCTGCGACCTACACTGCAGCTCATGGCAACGCCAGATCATTAACCCACTGAGCAAGACCAGAGATCGAACCCGAATCCTCATGGGTACTAGTTGGGCTCATTACCACTACTGAGCCCACAGTGGGAACTCTACTACAATCTAGTGTAGAACATTCCCACCACCACAAAAAATTCCCTTGTACCCTTTTACACTTCATTCAAACTCCCATGCCCAGCCCTAGGAAACCACTGATCTTCTTTTAGTCTGTATAAATGACATTTTTCTAGATATTTTATATAAATGGACTCATATAACATGTAGTTTTGTATCTAGCTTCTTCCACTTAATGTAAAGCTTTCGAGGTTCATTCATGTTGTAGCATATATCAGCACATCATTCCTTTTTATGTCTGAGTAATATGCTGTTGTATTGATACACTACATTTTAAAAATCCATTCATAAGTTGTGGGCATTAGGGTTATTTCTTATTTTTTGGCTATTCTGAATAATGTTCATGTGAATATTTATGTACAAGTTTTGGTATGGGAATCTATGTTTTCACTTCTGTTGGATATATACCTAGGAGTGGAACTGCTGAGTCTTGTGGTGGCCTTTTGAGGAACTGCTAGACTGTGTTCCACAGTGCTATACCGTTTTATACTCCCACCAACGTTAGGAGGCTTCTGAGTTCTCCATATCTTTCCCCACATGTGTTATTGTCTGTTCCTGTAGCCATCTTAGTGGATGTGAAGTAGTATCTCATTGTTTTAATTTCTATTTCCTAATATTGATGTCGAGCATCTTTTCATGTACTTATTGGCCATTTGTTTATCTTCTTTGGAGGAATTTCCTTTTTGTTATTTATCTCTAATTCCACTGTGGTTAAAGAATACATTTTCTGTGTTTTTAGTCATTAAAAATTTATTGAGATGTGTTTTATGGTCTGGCGTATGTTCTATCCTAAAGAATTATCCATAAGTGGTTAAAAGTGATGTATGTTCTGCAAAACTTGGGTGGAATGGTCTGTATATGTCACTTAGGTTGAGTTGATTGATAGTGTTGTTTATATCCTTGCTAAGTTTCATTCTAATTCTGTTAATAATTGAGACCTCTTTCAGGGCTGTCCTTTTGAGCAGCCTTAAAAAGAATTTGCTTGCCCTGTCCAGGGTCCAGGATGGCAGCCTCAGGCCAGGGGCAGTTGACCCTCTCCTCTGCCACCTCTGGGAGGTCACTGCCATTGACAGCACCATTGGGCCTGGCTCGGCCTGCTGCTTCAAATGAATTTGAGCCCTCTTGGACCACATAGTTATAGGTTGCCTTGTCCTAGAAGAACCCAGGCTCTCAGAGAGCCGGGGTGGGATGGATGGGAGCAATCCTGGGCCAGAACGTTAAAGATACGTACTATTTTTACCCAAAGTTCATCAGTTTTAAAATCATAAACACATTTCAGTAGCATATATAGGCTCCAGGAGGTTTGGGAAACACACCAAGTGTGTCCCTCCTCAGAATCTTGTCCTTCTTCCATCTGTTAAGAATATTCTTTTCCCAGAGGGTCTGAGGCTTGTTCTTTCACTTCATTCAGGTCACTGGAGAGGCCTTTACCTTACTGCTCTAAAGTAGTATTTCCTCACCCTCAGCCAGTCTCTACTCTCATAAGTTTACCTTATTACTGCCTTGCAGTTTGGTCAGTAATTTTAACTGTATCTTCTAAAATGGAAGCCATAGGATCAGAGACTATGTATTTTGTTCTTTAATATAGCTGCAGAGCCTGGTACACATGGAATGAATGAGTGAGTTGAAGTCACTGGCTTTTTTAAAAAGAGGTTTGTGGAGTTCCCAAGTAGCTCAGTGGGTTAAGGGTCTGGTGTTGTTACTGCTGCAGTGTGGGTTTAATCCCTGGCTCGGGAACTTTGCGTGCTGTGGGTGTGGCCACTGCCTCCCCAACCCAAAACAAAATTAAAAGAGGTTTGTGGTTCTTAAATATAGTTTAATTTAATTGATTCCTTACATCTTTTAGCCCCTTGCCATTTTCAAAGTGTTTTTATACCCATGTCAATTTATTTCTTCCTGCCAATGGCCCTATGAGATAGGCAGAGAGCTGCTGTCATCATCTGCATTTTATGGATGAGAGCTGTGGCTTAGAATGGGACAGCTTTACCTAAGAACACAAGTATAAGAAATAAAAATCTGTACAGAAACCTGTATCTCTGGATTCTGGTAGTCATTAGTACCACCAACTCAAAGCCATCACCTGTGGAAAACAGAACATGTTGCTAAGGAAGGTAATGAATCCCCTTCTCTATAGTTTTAAGAAGCAAACAAACCTAGTGTTTACAGTCTACATTGGGCAGCCCTGGGCCCAGCTGATGATGAAAGAGGCTGCTGAGTTCACTTTGGTCACATTTGGGATTCCTAGTTAGATTTTATTTAGTGAAATATTGGGGAGACAAGATATTAGAGCAGAAAAATATCAAAATATGTGCTTCGACAGGAAGAACCTCTGTTGGATTTTAGAACTGAAAGTAATTTAAGGTCACCACTCAAATTATATCAGTCCTCTGCTTCCACATTCTTCAAGTGTTGAAACTTGAGACAAAGAGGACAGATTCATTGCTTGTGTTCACTAAAACTAGTGCTTACATACATTTGTCACTGGCAAGTTAAGTTAGGCCCTGCATTAGAACTGCTGTTAGAGTATGAGGTTCCCACAGATACTGACTCACAGACTTTGAAAAACTTAACAGTTTCCAAATGAGACAGGTTGGGGGATGGGGGACGGGCTGGTGGTTTGGGATGGAAATGCTATAAAATCAGGTACTGATGATCATTGTACAATTATAAATGTAATAAAATTCATTGAGTAATTAAAAAAGAATATGAGGTTCCCAGTTTTTCTTGCCTTAGTGTGTCACGTGTGGTAAAGGCCGGTCTTCCACACAGTAACTCCAGTCTAATATTCCACTGGATAAGTTTGTTCACTTATTCCCTGTCATTCTGATTCCTGATGTTCCTCTCTCTAGAGGCCCCAAATGGTAGCAGGAGGGGACTTCTTCCTCTGTCTCTCTCTGTAATTAGATGGTGTGCTTCTTTACAACATGGCCCATTTTTCCATCTTTGTACATTTATGTCAACAGCATCCATCACAGTGTGTTACTGACACAGAGTAGATACTCTGAAAATACCTGAAACTGTTGAATTATATCAGTATATACCGAGATTGCTTCTCTGGCCCTCCATTGTAATCATTTAATCTCTATTAAAAATCTCATGTTTTGGAGCTATTTTGTCTCTTGAATATGTGTTATAAACAGTAATGGTATGGACCTGCCCTAAAACCTGCCAGTCTTGACCCAGCTTTGTACAGTTTACATGGGAAAATCAAGTTGTTGAGATTATAGCAGATTCAGCTAGTGGTGTGGGTAAGGTTCGTCCCAGGACAGGGCAAAATCTTAGCGAAGTGAATAGCATTCAGGCTGGTGAGAATTTTACTGTCCTGAAACAGTTTTCTCCTGGTGTTCTGTATCTTTAGATTAATGTGAGGGCCCCTCTTGCCATAATGGGTGCGGTAGGTTTTGGTAAAGAAAGGGAAAGAAGGAGTTCCCACTGTGGTGCAGTGGGTTAAGAATCCGGCTGCAGCAGCTCGGGTCACTGAGGAGATGTGGGTTCGATCCTTGTCCCAGCACAGTAAGTTAAAGGATCCAGTGTTGCTGCAACTGTGTAGGTTGTAGCTGGGTCTTGGATTCAGTCCCTAACCCAAGATCTTTCACATGTTGCGGGTGCTGCCGTTGGAAAGAAAAAAAAGGGGGGGGGGGAGAGGCAAAAGCCTGTTTGGACTTCCTTGATCTTCCATTTGCCATCTTAGAAAGGACCAAGGAATTATAGTGATAAACTTTGTATGGTTGTAACTTTTGATCCATTGTAGACATTTTGTACTTTATGCCCTGATCAGCATAGAGAGTAAAATTCATAGAATAGGAAGGACTCTGAGCTTGTCTTCAGGGTTTGGATTGGGGCAGGCAGGTAGAGAAGTTGTAAGGTGGTTTCCTCATCCACAGTTAGCCTTTGGATGGGAGAAGGAAGGTGCCAAGGGACTGAGTGGAGAGTGGGAGCTAAAAGAAGAGAAGAAAAGTGGCTGAGTTCCCAAGACTGGGTATACAGAGGAGAGCTTAGAGGCTGGTGTGGGTTTCAGAATGGGTGTGGGATAATGTTTCTTTTGGAGGATTGGTGATCCTTGTAGCTGAAGTTCCATGTTGGTTGGACCTGATGAATCTGGCTTTTCTTCACTGTGCAGAATGTGAAGACGGTGTCAGAGACCCCAGCCGTGCCACCAGTTTCAGAAGATGAAGATGATGATGATGATGCCACCCCACCTCCCGTGATTGCTCCACGTCCAGAGCACACGAAATCTGTGAGTCTTTGGGGATGCGGACAGCTTTGTGCTTTGTTAGAGTTTGCAGGCGGAGTGAGAGTTGGGCGCTGAGGCCTAGAGGTTTAATACTTTGGTAGGGTTCCTTAGATTTTGGAGGTGGTGAAATCACCAAACTACCTTGATTGAACGGTACCTTCTGTATGATTAAAGACAGGAACTGGTATATGTATTTAACATTGTTTTGCAGACAGTCCCAGAGTGTCCTAGATAATTGGTGTCTGTAACAATCCAGCCTTCGTTTACTTAGTCTGTTCTTCACAGACAGGAAGATATACAGAATTAATGTATTGTAGGACTAGCATAAATTATTCCAGACCCCTGGGAAGCAACAAATTAGCCTGCTATTGATCTTTTCTACTCTGTTAAATGTGCAGTGTTCAGCCTTTTAGTACATCATTGATGATACTGAAAGACCCAAGAGAATTTATAAAAACGTTAGTGCTATTAATATGCTGGACATCAGGAGTGCATTTTGATATTGGATGTTGGCAGTGATTTTTATTTAACTTCCTTTGAGGTTCTTGCATCTCAGAATAACCACGGTCCCTTTGCCCTCATCTTGCACAATCTGCCTTTCACTTGATTTAGCATCATTGAGCACTGATCTTTCATTAGATGACACTCTATGAGTGCTTCTTTGTTTGGACTTTTTATTATGACAGGAGTTTCATAATGAAAGAATGAGCTAGGGCTTAAACTCTGATAATTCATAAAAAGATTGTCTCAGGAGTAGAGAATTCATGGAGGTGTTCAAGGAGAAGGTGGTTGACTATGGGTGATGTTGTGGAGGAAATTCAAGGCTATTAGATGACCTTTTAGGATGAGAACTTATAAGCGGAGTCTGTGGAATCACTCTTTTTGTAGTTACAAAATTATCTTAAGGAAAATGAGCTTCAAAATTAGGGAGTTGTTAAGATACCTCACATTGGCATGGCTTTTTTTTTTTTTTGGTGTACAAGCGTATTCATTTAAAATTTTTTCACCTCTAAACCAGGAACTCCTCAAAAGTAAAGGAAATATATATATATTTACAGTGCTTAATATAGTTCTTGGCAGGTTTTAGAAAGGTAGTTAGTGAATGGGCGTATGATTTTGATACATTTGATCTTCATAGCATTCCTTTCTAAAAATACATTGTTAATTCCTAACTTATAGAAGAAGAAATTCAGATTTGGAGGGGTGAATTGATCTATCCAAAGTCTCTTAGTAACGTAAAAGAGCCAGGATTGAAAACAGGTAATTGATCCCAAGTCCAGGTTTTATTAGCATAGCACAGTGGCCTTTTTATATAAGCAGATTTGTGCTGGGAGCCAGAGAATTTTAGAGAAGTGAAAGGCAGGGTTTGTGCCTTGAGGGATCCATGTCAGGAGAACTGAAGAAGGACAAGGCGTGGGGTACAGGTTTAGGTGCCAGGGACGTCGTTTCTCTACACGTGCTCTCCGTGTGTAAGAATAGAATATTGGGAAATCATTATGCTGGAGTAGTCAGGAAAGAAGCTATAGTCTCTGGTCTCAGTGCCTTCACTTATTGCTCTTTCTTGTCTGTGGAACTTTCTCTCCCATTTCACCTATTAAAATCCTGTCCATCCTTCAGGATCCAGGGGAAGAGTCCCATTTATTTGGTCATGGAGTCATCATTTACCTGAATGCTTGCTTTTTGTTAGGCGAGTGGTTTGGGAGCTCAGGAATGAATGACACAGATTCCCTGTCTTCGTGGAGCTTAGAGGCTAGCCAAAAATTGTGGTGATATTTTTATGAAAAAAAAAAAAAAGATAAATGCCTTGAAGCGTCTCCAGTGGAAAAGACATATAACTTATGATGACTTCTGAACCTCAGTTGTATATAGTTCGCTCATTGCTTCTGATATTTATCCCTTTCTGCCTTGCAGTTAGGACTTTCTCCAAGACTTTTTCTTCACAGGGAAAGATGCATTTTGTGCAGTAAGGCAAATAACAGATTCTGAGTAAATGTTAAGTGAATGAAAAAATAGGAAATATAATAATATTGGCCGAAGTTAGAAAGTTTAATGTCTGCTGGGTATGATACTTCTCAGTTCACACAATAATTAATTACTATAAGAACCCTATAAGATAGGTATCGCTAACATCACCATTTTACAAATGAGGAAACTAAGGCGTAGAGAAGAAACCTGCCCTAGATCATACAAATGGTAAGAGGAAGAGTCCAGGCAATCAGGCTCCAGAATTAGTAGTCTAATTGACTACATCCTGCTGCCTCCTAAAGAAAAACAATTATAGTTCCTTCTCTTCGAGGGTTCAGGATTTAAAGAGGGAATAACTCAAATGAAACTAATGTTAACTGTTGTATTAGCAATGCAAGGTACTATGGAATCTGAGATGTTCATCAGCTTGAGAAAGAACAGAATTTTACAGGTGAAAGGGACTCCCATCTAATGGTGAATGTCCTTTACACTCTGCATTGAGAGCTGTCTAACCTGTATTAAAATGTCTTCAGTGTTCAGACTCTCTCTAATCCCTTTTGTGTATAGGGAGAGCCAAAAAGGCCATGCTGTCCTCATAGCCTGGGCACACAGGAGGAGGAATATAGATTTTGACGCAGCAGAAGGGATGAGTTTACTGGGATTTGTTCTTCTGTGGATGTTCTAACACATGTATCTTAGAGAGGCTGGCTTTGCCAAATTCTTGCACCAACAATGCAGGTATACACACGGTCTGTGATTGAACCACTTCCTGTTACTCCAACTCGGGATGTGGCTACATCTCCCATTTCACCTACCGAGAATACTACCACTCCACCGGATGCCCTGACCCGGAATACTGAGAAGCAGAAGAAGAAGCCCAAAATGTCTGATGAGGAGATCTTGGAAAAATTACGTAAGCACTTTGTAGGTTTTTTAATTTCCCTCTGGTATGTGGCTGTTTGAACACAAAGATGGAATTCTATTGCTATAAAGACTTGGTTCTACACTTGGTGTATGTGGCTGGCTGGCTCTGCTCTGTATCGCAGCCACAGACTGTGCTTCTCTTCTCCTTGTCCGTGTACCCGCCTTCTCTGTCTCAGCAGCCCTGTTTGGATGCTGCGTTAGGATGTGAATGTGATGAAAGAGAGTGTGGATAGCTGGGACATGGACTATGGAGATGACAAATAACTTTCACCTAGTGAATAGTCTGGAATGTTGTGTTGAGAAAGACTGAGGCCTTGTCTAAATCTGCTGGGAAAGAGTGCTGTGTTCATTATTGATGTTTGCCCTTGACACAGATCTGCTGTCTTGGTTGTAGGAAAAGAGGGAAGGGAAACTAACATTTTGTGAGCCTGTGCTATGTACCAAATGACAAGCAAGGCATTTTGCTGATTTTTTAAAAATGTATTCCCCATTTTAACCCTGTTGGAGACAGACAGATGTAATCCTTATTTTTTGCAGTTAAGGTATTTGAGGCTAGTGATGCCAAATACTCCACCCAAGTTCACAAAATGTGACTGGGCTAGGGTTAGAGTGTATCTTGTGCCCCTGTAATCAGAGCATGCTGTTACTTGCTGTCAGGTGGAAACTTCTATTTTACTTTCTTTAGTGATGAGAAACGGGGTGTATTAGTGTAGCTTGTTTCTGTTTTTCAGTAACCTGCAGGAGAACTCATATGAGGAGGAAGACTGGGTTGATCTGTGGGCCTCGAAGAATCATCTGACAAGGCCTTTGATTTATTCTTTGTCCTTATCTACTTCGAAAGAGGATTTGATGTGACTGGATCTGCCAAATCTGCATGCTGGCCTTGCTTTCTTAAGTTGAAGTTTCTGGTTCTCTAGCTTAGTAGCTCTTAATTACTTCCAGATAAGTCTTAATTCGACTTAAAAAATTCACTCTTTAAAAAGTTTACTTTGCCCAGAGCCCTTATGAAATGATGAAATAAGAAAATCCACTTATCTAGTCATCTGTTTACTCCTGTATGTAGTCTTTTTCTCTGAACCAGATTTTTTAAAAAAATTAATACTTAGGACGTGGAATTACGGAAAGCAGACTGGCTTGGAAGTTAAGGACCCTTGGTTTGAAGCCCCAGCATGGCCACTGACTTTGGTCTTAGGCAGTTCCTACTGTTCTCTGGGTCTCCTTTTTCTCACCTTTTCCCCCCCCATTTTTAGGGCCACATCCATGGCAAATGGAAGTTCCCAGGCTAGGAGTCAAATCGGAGCTGCAGCTGCCGGCCTACATCACAGCCATAGCAATGCCAGATCCGAGCCACATCTGTGACCTACACCACAGCTCACAGCAGTGCTGGATCCTCAACCCTCTGAGCGAGACCAGGGACGGAACCTGCATCCTCATGGTTACTAGTGAGGTTTGTTACCACTGAGCCACAATGGGAACTCCTTCTCACCACCTTTTTAATAGGGATGTTAATACCTGTCTCATTTGTAAATCAGATGAGATAGTGTATGAAATGTACCAAATCCTAGTTATTGGTATTAGTGGAAAAGAAAGCACTCTAGACTGTGATATCAAAACCAAACTCCTAATCTTAGCTCTGACACCGGTTTGCTCTGTGACCTTGGAGAGAAGTATCTTCCTTTTTCTGAGCCTCATTTCACCTCTCCACAGTACTATTTGTGAAACTGTGGACTCGCCCATACATCTCTGTTTTTACACTTGAAGTACTTTCTGCTGTAACCCTTTCTTGACTTTCTCATCCTGGCTAATTCCTATTTACCCTGTAAAAATTAGTCCAGATGGCACCTCCCTTCTGAGGCCTTTCCAGTCTTTATCTTTGCCTCTTTCTATATCATAACAGTTATTATATTTTCATGGAACTTTCTGCTAATTGTGTCTCCTCCACAAGATTGGAGTTTCTTGAGAGCATAGACTGGTCTTACCTGTGTCTCATCTTTCTCTCTTTGTTGCACTCGAAATAGGGCTTGGTAGGGTAGTATAAGTGAGCATATTAAAATGAGTGAATGTCATTGAATGAATGGATTTAAAAATAGATGAATGACTTTTAGGAGTTTAAAATCGGTTAGATTACTGTGAATAAAAGCAGTAAGGAGATGAAGCTTTTAGTTGAAACTTAAGGGGGAAAACTAGCTACATGTTTAGTGTGGTTTGGGGGTATTGGAGATAGTTCTGTTAGTGGTCACTAACTCCAGTGTTTGGAGTAACATGGGGCCTGTTTTGTATGTTAATCTGGAAAAAGAAAATGATTCACTGTCTTTGTTTCTTTCAAAGGGAGCATAGTGAGTGTGGGCGATCCTAAGAAGAAATACACACGATTTGAGAAGATTGGACAAGGGTTAGTAAGGACATTTTCTTTCCCTAGAGAAATGACTTAAAATTGTATGTGCTGGTATATATGATTTTGCTTTTGTTGTGTCTTTCATGAACCTTGTTTTTCTCCTCCTACCTCACCCTTCACCCTTCTGGAGGTGTTTTGTGAGGCTGACTTTACGTTTGGCAGAATTATGCTTAATATGAGAGATGTGCCGTGAGCTGACCATGTTATTAAAAATACCCCTTCATTGAGAGCGAAAACCTGATTTATTTTCTTAGCATAAACTGTCCCCCCCCCCAAAAAAAAAAACTTCCCAAATTACAGCTCTGCTTTTACAGATGAACGCTATTTACCTGATGCTGTGACCTACCGGCACTGTTGTGAAATGGAAGACCCAGAACTGCAGACTCTTTTGCTAGCATAATGGGACTTGTTTTTCTAGGTGGATGCCAAAATTCATGTCTCCTGCTCTCTGGTTCCCTCTCTGCATCTTATATTCTGCCCTCAGCATACTGAACTCAGCAGATCTTAACTAGTGCTAGGCTCTTTGAATACAGCCGTGAATCAGTTTCTGCCTTTAGAGACCTCCCTGTCTACAGAAGGAGGTAGATGGTGAAACAAAAAATTATACTGTGATAAGTCTTAAAAGTGGCCATTATTTTGAGCAAAAGAAGCCAGGTATAAAAGAGCAGATACTGTATAAGTTTATATGAAATTCAAGAACAGGCAAAACTAATACGTGCTAATGTAAGTCAGAAAAACGGGTAGTGTCTAGGAGGGAAGTGGCACGAGGGAACCTTCTGTGGTGATTTGGTGGTGAACACATAGGTGTGTATGTACATATTAAAAAATCATCAAGGTGAATACTGGACATCTTTGCAGTTTACTTTAGGTAAGTTATACCTCTATAAAAAAGAAAAATAATGAGATTTCTAAGATACATATCCAATTAGCTAAAATTAAGAAGAAACTGAAAAAAGTATCTGGTTTTTAGAAAGCTCAGAGTTACTTGAATGAAAGCATTGTTAATGAAGTGATTGAAGTTTTCTGTTTTGGTTTTCTACCTTATGCATTCAGGAACTTCTGAAATAAGTAAAGTATTGCATAGTATACTGATGTGTTTGTACAATATTCTATAACTTAACATCTGTTATTCACATCTATTGTTTAATGTAATCCTCAAAACAACCCTGGACTTGAGTGGATCTCATTTTTTCCTAGTGCAGTGCTTCTCCTACTAGACTTGCTTTTGTGAGTCTGAGCTGGTATAAAGTAGTTAACACCTTAGGAAGAAATTATTTTGCTTGCTTCAGAGTAATCTGAGATGGTATTTCCTTTAGCTAATTACATTGAGGTATTAAGGATGTTGCAGAAAGGTATATATAGACAGGTGTGGGCAAGTCGGGTCCTATCTCTGGGCTTTAGTTTCTTTATCTGTACAATTTAAGGGAGAGGGGTTGTGGATTCAGCATCCCTCACCTCTAACTGCGCGCGCGCACGCACGCACACACACACACACACACACACACACACAGAGATGCATATAGATGTGTGAGGCCCGTAAGTAGGCAACATATACAAAATGTTTTTCCCTTGCTTACTTGACAGATTAGTGCCAAGGAAGGAATGCAATATTTATTAAGCACCTATGATGTTTCCACAGTCCATGATTTTAAAAATATACATGCCACACAAATATGACAAGTTTGTATTAGATTTTTTTTATTAGTTTTTTTGCTTGCTTTTTTTTCCATTTAAGACCTGAAAATTTGTACTTTTTTTTAAACCTGGATTTCATATGTCTAATTGTATGTCTGTTTGAGGCGAAACAATCTAGTACTAACCAGTGGGCCTGAGTAGCTTTCTGAGCCTCTGTAGTCATGGAGACACAGTCTCAAAATGTCAAGTCCCTTGAGGCCTGGGCATATTTGCCCTTTAAGAATGAAACATCTGGTGGCAGATGGGAATATAGATAGCAGCTTTATGACAGAAAATAGCTGGAGGTAGGATGATCAGGCAATGGGGAAATAACTGCCAGTGCACATAATCCAGTCTTTACTTGATTGTTCATATCTTATGATCTCAACATCCTGTCATGTTTCTAGGAGCCCAGCTAAAGAGTTGTAGTTGGTCACTCTGGTGACCATAATTTCTGGCCTCAAGGAAAACTTATAGGTGACTTTTCCCATTGCATTGACCTGACTTCCTTGGGAAGCATAATTATAGGACTTGAATACATTTTTTTTTATTACATGGAATTTCAGGTTTCTTTCAGTTGCATCATATAAATCTGACATACTGACATGTAAGATTACAACTATTGTTGCATATCACTCACCTAAAAATATACAGAGTTCATGGTTATAGGCATAAAATGAAGTTTTAGTCATTTAGAATGAACATGATTACTTTCTTAGCATTATTCTAGTATTTCTCTGCCTTTCCCCCTCCATCCCTCCATTCTTCCCTCACTGCCTGCTGGCCACTATAGCCTTTTTCTCTTTACTACCACCTACTGCCTCTCATGAGAGTAGAGTTGGGGAAGGCAGTGGGAGGATTATTTTTTCTGCTGCTGTTGTTAACATTTGCATTGCTAGACTGTGTATAGAGCTGCATTTGACAAATGCCAATTCATGTAACACTTGTCTTTATTCCTCTTCCCCACCTGTTGTTCAGTGCTTCGGGCACTGTGTACACTGCCATGGATGTTGCCACAGGACAGGAGGTAAGTAACCACTTCCTGCTACTATGCCCTTAGTTCCACTCTTTCTTTTCATTTATTGTTAAGTTTTAGCTCTTCCTAGCTCAGCAGGGACACTTGTAGTTTCTTGCTATTGTAGACTAGAACTCTATAACATGATAAGACTTACAGATTTTGGAAAAAGTCACTGTGACTTTTGGCAGCAGATTGGAAGAGATAAGAGTGGAGTAGGTGAGTCGAGAGATGATTGTGTAATTCCATGTGAGGGATGATGGTTTGGACTAAGGTGGCAACATAGATTGAATGGGTAGAAGTGTATGAATTCGAGAGGTTCTTAAGTAGAATTGACTTTATTTAACACATGTCTCTTGACTCCTAGTCTGGTGGCGCTTCCATTACTCTATTTTCAGGATTCTAGTCGACATTGAAGTCCTCATTTGGAAGCACCTCTTGGTCTCATACTTTATAAGCTGGAGAACTCTGATCTTATTCTGAGGCCTGATGACCTAAGATCTTATCTTCAGCAGTACGTTCGCCACACTGCAGATAAAGTGATCCTACTACTATCTGACTTAATTCTATTGAATCCTTACTAAAAACATTATAGATTCCAGTCACAGGAGAGATTTTAGTGTTTTATACATTATATTATGTGAGATCAGGGAGATGCCTGTCTTATAAATTCCTGAATCCCAAACTCTTTACATGTAGTAGGTATTTAATATTTTCATGTAAATAAATGATTGATCATCCACCCTAAAAAAAAAAAAGAACCCTATGAGGTAGGAAATATTATTTCCTTTTTACTGATGAGGAACTTAGGAGTTGGGAGTTTAACTTTCACATGGTTGTGCTACCAGCAGTTAGCAAGGACTGGGTTAGAAGCTTTTGATTCTAAAACCTAACTGTACTTTCTGAGCTGTAAGGCTGCAGCAGAGTTTAGGCATTAGGGTGTCTTACTGTGTTTCTGGCCTCTGAATTCTCATCTCCCTTGAAGGGAGGCAGCCTGGTGCTGGGAGTTTCCTGGAAGGCCTCGAGGTTGCATGTGTGAGAAGCTGGCCACACAAAACAAAAACTTGACTTCACTGTGTGGCAGCCTTATAGTTACAGAACTGTCAATGGAAGTGAGTCCATTAGGGTGGCTAAAGCAATGTAGTCAGAAAGGCCTCATTTCCTGCCCCAGGCAGTGTGAATTTTTAGTGTAGCCAGCAAGGTGCTCTTTCTTTGTGAGTGAGTACTTATTGGGAGTTATGCAGCTAAGAAGAAGAGAGCTTTTGTCTATCACACATGGGAAGATTAGCATGTTAGTGCTGGGAAGTCTTCCAGTTACAGATCCAACAATTAATTTTCAAGCACAATTTTAGGCAGAATGCGTGAAATAGAATAGAGCGGAAGAGGCTTTGAGGTCCTATGAACCTGGAGGTCATTGATTATGACCTTGGGCAGCTTTCTTGTAAGTCCTAGTCTCAATTTCCTTACCTGAAGATTATTTAAATTTCTTATGTATGAGTAACACATTGACTGCTTTCTCATTTAGTTCTCAAAACAGCCCTGAGAAGCAGAATCAGGGTTGGGATTATTATCCTCATTATTGAGAGAGAAACTGAGGCTCAGAGCTGTGATTGGTCAAGATTAGTAAGTGAAAGACTCAGTCCTGGAGTTTAGGTTCTCAGAGTTCAAGTCCAGTTGTTTTTCTGTTATAGGAATGTTGTTTGCTGGCTTGAATAGAAGGAATCGGATTAACTGAGGGGCCTTTAGCCTAGCCCGCAGTCAGTAGCTATCGAAAAGGACTCCTGGTGTCCCGCCACTGCCTCTCTGTCATCCATGGCTGGCCTCTCTTCTCCCTCCCTGCTGCCAGCAGTGACCTCTGTGACATTCATAAGCACTGTCCCGTCCTCCAGGCTGGCCTGAGGAACTCCAAAGACACTCCTTTGGCTCTAGGTCTTAATATATGTTGTAAGGGTTTATTATCTTAATGTAATGTGTCTTTAGATCAATGAATTCCTCTTCAGACATTAGAAAAAGCTAATCATCAGCTGTTAACGAAAGCTGCAGCCAGATCAGAAGCCTAACCTGAAAGGAGACCCCACTCCAAAGCAGGCTTTTTTTTTTCACTTAGGATGGGGAATAGAGATGATCAAAATGTTTAAATCATTTCTATTCTTACTGATGAACTGGCTCTCAACAGATGTCCATACCTCACTTGAAGAAATTAGAGTTCAGAGTTTTTCCTGTAAGTTTCTTTTTTTTTTTTTTTTTTTGTCTTTTTGCCTTTTCTAGGGCCGCACTCATGGCATATGGAGGTTCCCAGGCTAGGGGTCTAACAGGAGCTGTAGCTGCCAGCCTTCGCCACAGCCACAGCAACGTGGGATCCGAGCCGCGTCTGCAACCTACACCACCCCTCACGGCAGCGCCGGATCCTTAACCCACTGAGCAATGCCAGGGATCGAACCTGCAACCTCATGGTTCCTAGTCGGATTCGTTAACCACTGAGCCACGACAGGATCTCCAGGTATTCATGTTCTTGTCTGTTAAGTAGGAAAAAAAGAAAATATCTTTAGGGAATAAACATTTGGGAAGTAATTTAAAGTCTACTCCTATAGGATAGAGTAGTCTATTGCTGATACTTTTTATGGTTTTAAAACAAAATACTTAACGCACTGAGTTCTCTCTTTTCTTCTTTATTTCCACAAACGTTGTTGAATACCTACTGTATATCAGGTCTCGTGCTTGGCACAAGGTATTTTCTGAGCTTTCAAATGGGCTCTCAAGCTTCTAGAAATACACACCCTAACTAGTCATCATACAACTCAGTATGTGGTATGTTCCACACAAGAGGTATAAATATGATCTTTTGGGGTTTTAAAGAAGGAAAAAAAGCCTGTCTGGTTCAGAGAATGAGATTTTTTTAGGCCTAACAAAAGCACAAGAAGGTTTTGAACATGTGAAAACAACGCAAGACCTTCCAGATGGAGAGAAGCTCAGATCACAGAGTACCTGAAGGAATACAGAGAAAATAAGATAGGGGTCAGATCATCAGTACTTGGAATGTTGGGCTGAGGAGCATCTCTAGGCAAAACAGGAGTCATTTCTGCAAAAAAGGGGAGAGTGTTATTCCATGTGTTAATCTGATTGTGTGTACAGGATAAATGGGCATCACTTTTGCGGATTCCAGTCTGACTTTGCTGCTGAATAGCTATGTATGCAAGTCACATATCCTCTCTGAATCACAATTTCCTTATCTGTCAAAAGGCGTCAGTAGTAATCCTTAACTCATAACGTGTCTCTGAGGGTTAATTGAAATATATTTAAGAATACATAGTACATGGAGTTCCTGTGATGTCTCAGCAGTAACAACTCAACTAGTATCCATGAGGACACAGGTTCGATCCCTGGCCTTGCTCACTGGGTTAAGGATCCAGCGTTGCCATGAGCTGTGGTGTAGGTTGCAGGCGCTGCTTGGATCTGGCGCTGCTGTGGTTGTGGTGTAGGCTGGCAGTTGCAGCTCCGATTAGATTCCTAGCCTGGGAACTTCTGTATGCTGCAGGTGCAGCCCTAAAAAGACAAAAAAAAAAAAAAAAGGAATGCAAAGTACCTGACACGTAAAAGACATAGATACAAAGTGTCTTGGAAACTAACATTTACCTTATGTTTATATTATGTAGAAGTTTATGTCTGTGGACAAAAATAAATAAATAAATAAAAACAACTATCAAGATCTTTTTTTACACAAAAACATTAAGAATCCTGTTTTCTCTCTTTACCTAGTCAACTTTGATTTATTTTTCCACACCAAGTTCAAAAAGTTCTCTCTTTTATGAAGCCTCTCTACATTGCCAGTTTGAAAGAGTTCTTGACCGGATTTATGTTTCCGTAGGACATTGTATGGACTTCTGTTATAGGGTAGCTCTTTTGTATTGTGATTTTTTTAAAAGTGTTTTTCTAATCTAAGCATTTTATTTAGTAGCAAGTTTGATCTTCAAACTTTGGTGCACGTGATAATTGCCTGGAGGGCTTATTAAAACACAGAGTTTCTGATTTGGTAGGTCTGGGTAGGGCCTGAAAATTTTCATTTCCAGCACGTTCCCAGATGATGATGATGTTGCTGGTCTGGGGACCCTAACATTGAGTACCGCTGATCTGTGATAATGAACCGTGAGCTCCTCAAGGGCTAAGACCATATCTTATTCATCTCTGTCTCCTAAGTGTTTATGGTGTGGTACTTAGTAGGTGCTCAATAAGTGTTTGAGTGACTCTGGTTGCACATGAATGTACTCTGATTTCAGGTGGCCATTAAGCAGATGAATCTTCAGCAGCAGCCGAAGAAAGAGCTGATTATAAATGAGATCCTGGTCATGAGGGAAAACAAGAACCCAAATATTGTGAACTACTTGGACAGGTATGGAGTGGTAGTCCTATCAGGGAGACTGGGCCTTCAGGGTGATGGATGGTGGAACCGTTAGAGGAGAAGGCAGCACTCAGAACTGCCTCCTTCTAAGAATCATCTGTGATGCTTAACTCTCTGCCTCCTACCCTGCCTACCACTGGACACCTCAGATTTCTTTCTGCACAGTCTTTCTGGATTAGGCTAAACCCTCCTGCCCTCTTCCTTCTAATAGCTGGTTCTGGTACTGTTTGTTCTGCCTCAGGAAAGCCCTTCAGCCCATCTGCCTGAGTCAAAAAAGTAGGTCTTTAAATCATTCTGTATCCCAAATTTTTCCTTGTTTTGTTCATCCCCCTTAATAACTTCTAGTTTGACTACATTCTCCTAAAGTGTGACACTCAGTAGTTTTGTTAGAAATTTGCTAGTATGGAGAGAGTGGGTCCCCTCCTTTGTTTCAAATGCAAAAGAACTTGGTTTCTTTCTTTTTGGTTTTTTTGGTTTGTTTTCTTAAGAGTTCTGTGTCTTTGTTGACCCCTAGTAAATTTGTAGTCAATTCAAATTACCTTTTTTTTTTTTTTTTTAAACAAGAGCTTGCCTTAAACTGGTAACAGACCTTTCTGGTTATCTACGTGAAATTCCAGTTTGATTATTTTAGCCCATTTTCCCAGCCAACTAGAATTCTGCTCTTCAACATAATAAGGGTTAAAACTAAGATTTGTGTTATGTTTTTCTTTGTACTAAACACTTTCATAAATAGTAGTGTGTCATTGTGAGGTAGGGTTTATTATCTATATTTTACAGATGAAGAAACTGAGGTTCATAGAAGTTAATAACTTGTCCAAGACCAGTAAGCCAGTAAGTAGTAAACAAGGGTTTTGGATTTAATATTCCTAGCATCAGTGTCCATGCCCTTTCCGTTTTTCATGTTCTTTTCTCTGATACCTGAACAAAGAAGGTGAGCTTCTTGCCTGAGTTTCAGAGACATCACAAGAGGAGGTTATATTAGACTAAGTCTTGGACTCTAAATTTTTTTTTTTTTTTTTTTACTATTTATATTGCATTGCCACCTAGTTTTCATTGCTGCCAGATTATACCAGCTTTCTTGTTCTCATCTAAAATATTGGTAAGGTTCTATTTTTTTTCAAAGAGGACTTTGACCTTCCGAGCAGATGATGTTGATAGCTGTAGTGAATAAAGCCTTCTCCTTTAGGGGAATGCTTCTCTCTCTACAATGTGAGTCATGATTGATTCTGAAGATCCTCTGAAAGTTATTATCCATTTTCTCATCTCTTTTATGCATTCATTACACAGAGAATATTGTGTGGACAAACTAATGAAGGTTATAAGGTACCAGATTTTTTTCTTAACATAAAGAAAAATGAAAGCCATCTAGTAAAGTTATGGCCTATCTCATAAAAGCATGAGTTCCCCATTAATCGAGGTATCTAAACAATAAATTGCATGACCATGTGGTTGAAGGAATCTGTGTTCTGGGAATGGGATTAGAAGATTTATAAATTGTTTATTGATCCTACCTTTGCTGGTGTTTCCAGAGGCTTATACTGTGTAATCAGGAGTAAATAAAGCTCAGTCCTTGCTGTCAAAAAGTTCCCAGTTTGGTGTAGAAAAAAATACCTAGGAACTCTGTGGGAGGAAAAAGTTGGGTCCTCTTAAGCTAGCATTCAGTGAAGGCATTGCACTTGAGAGTTTGTGGTTTTCATGAGTTGTCCCAGCGGAGAACTCCATTTATTTTTGTTCTTCTCCAAGTATGTGATACTCTGAGAAGGTACCTTGGCACAGTGTGTAGCCATCGAGTAACTGAGACAACCTGAATCTGGTCTTGCATTGTCTTAGATCTGAGAGTGATATGTCAGGCCCAGGTAAAGGGACTCTGCTTTGTCAGTGTCCACATAATCTTTTGTACCCTCACATTTTTCCCCCAGTCCTTCCAAGTGGACAGGTGTCTTCTCAGTGTGCTGGGGGATAGTCTACAAATGTGCATTCTTTGTCAGAGAAGAAATAGGCTCATGCCAGCAAAGGGCTTTTTATCCAGTCCTTAATTCTCTTTTGGTTCAAGTCCACATACTTTTCTCTCTCACAAGAAAATATCACAAGATATTGATGAAGACAGTTAATGTCCTATTTTTTCTGCATGGACATTAAAACAAACTGAGAAGACTTTATTATATAAAGAATGCATACTATTTTGGAAAGAGGACTGGACTGATTTTTAGTCAAGAGAATAGGACTCAAATCTTATCCTTTTTGCTTGAGAGCATTTGTTTTTTCCAGTAGTCTCCCTATCTGCCCAGCAATAGTCCGCATATCAGGGTGAAGATAAGATGACATAATACCACACAGCTTGAGCCAGACCAGCCCAGTTTCTTTCTCTAAAGCTACCAAAAGAGTCTTTAGGGCTCTGGACTGTCTTTATTTTTACATTGTATAGCTTTATTTTCATTTTGTATTATATAGCCAGAAAAACTGACCAGACAGGCTAAGTGACTTTTCTGTTTATCACATAACAAGCCTGAATAGATCCAGTTCCTGAGTGAAACTGTCTGTTGTAACTCATGTCAGCCCCACAGGGTCTCTAGGGATACAGTACTCACTAGCAGTCCTTGGCTTCCAGGAGAAGCTTCAGCTGTATAGCCCCTACTGAATTCATTCCATTCCTAGAATCAGAGACATTCAAAATGGAGATCATTGTCAGCATAATGGCTATAAAACTCTACAGCTTTTTTGTTTTGTTTTGCTTTTTGTCTTTTTAGGGCCATACCCATGGCATATGGAAGTTCCCAGGCTAGGGGTCAAATTGGAGCTATAGCTGCCAGCTTACAGCTCATGGCAACACCATATCTTTAACCCACTGAGTGAGGCCAGGAATCGAACCTGCATCCTCATGGATACTAGTCGGGTTTGTTACTGCTAAGCCACAGTAGGAACTCCTCTTCAGCGTTTAGAAGGCTTTTATAGCCCTTATTTCATTTAATATTTATATTTTATTTTACTCATTGATTTATTTGATATTTATTTCTGTCTACTGTGCTGGGTGGGCTCTCTGGGGATGAGTCTTGAACAAGACCCAGTATGGGTCTCAAGGATCTGAGGGAGGTTTGGAGACTTTCCTCAATGTTGGTGACATGGGTTCCAAATCCTATTTTGTCAAATGTTCAGGTGCTCTCTGCTTTCATACTTCTAGAGGTGTGAGAGTCATGCCTAATTTTAGGAATCACTGCTTTGTGTTGTGATGGAATAACACTGTATTATATCTTCAACTTACTGATTTTAGTTTTGTCTTTTGGGGCTTTACAGAATAGTCGGCTTTGTTTTCTGCAGGCAAATCTTTAAGAGATATCAAGTTAGTCATTCTGTCTCTTAGATTCTGCTTTTCTTTGGAAAGAAAGGACTCTAGACTCTTCCAGAGCTGAGAGAAATGCAGTCACTGTGTGTATATGCTTTACCTTTGAATCTCACTGCTGTAGCTCAGTGTACTCTGGTCCTCCTCACTCCATCTTTACCTCTACAGTTACCTCGTGGGAGATGAACTATGGGTTGTCATGGAATACTTGGCTGGAGGTTCTTTGACAGATGTGGTGACAGAAACCTGCATGGATGAAGGCCAGATTGCAGCTGTGTGTCGGGAGGTAAGGCCAATGGCCAGTCAGGATGAGCTTTCATATCCATGTATTTAAAAGTTATGTATCCGATGGGACCTCAGCCTGGGCATTGCAGAGGTGGGAAAAATTAGTTGGACACTCCCATCATCCTGCTATACCTGTTTTGAATTTTTTATCACCATTATTATTTTTTTTAAAGGTAACTATGTTCTTAATGTGAGAAAAAGAGTGTGTATGTATGTGTATGTATGTGACTGGGTTACTTTGCTGTACAGCAGAAATTGAGAGAACAATGTAAATCAACTATAAAAACTTTTTTTAAAAAAGGTACTATATATATACTCATTGTAGGAAAATTAGAAGTTTCAATATATATATGTATATTTATATATTATATATAAAATCACTTATAATTTCAGCTCCTTAAAAATTACTGCTATGAACTCTTATTTTCCTTTATTCCTCTTATATGTGTATATATTTTAATCATACTTTTATTCTGCTTTTCTGCTTTATTCATGTGCTGTGAAGAAAATACAGCAGGGTAAGAAGGTACAGAGGAGGTCTGTTTCAGAGAGTAGTCAGGAAAGTTTTCGCCATAGATTTGAGTAAAGATCTGAATGATATGAAAAAGCAAGCCATGTAGAAATCTACGGTAAAATACTTCCAGGCAAAAGAAATAGAAAACAAAGCTTAAATAGGTATTCTCTTTCTCCTCATTGATATTAAATGTCTAAAGTCTTTAAAATGCTGGCATAAGAAGGAAAAATAAAAACCTCCACCAGGCCTCCACAGAAGCAGTGTTCCCAGAAGAAAGCCACATATTCATTAGAGCAAGAAGATGAAGGGAGTATTCGGAGAAGTTGAGCATATTGGGTGCTTTGCTGGTAAGAGCCTATAACTTTCTGATAGCCTAATCATAGAAAAGTTTGAAAATTAGGGAGAGAATAGAAGATTAGGCTCAGAGTTTTATGGGGTGAGTATGCTTGGGATTTGGTGATGCAAGATTTGGAGGCATACAGATGAAATTATGTAGTTTTTTTTTTTTTTTTTTTTGCCTTTTTGTTGTTTTAGGGCCACACCCGCGGCACGTGAAGGTTCCCAGGCTAGGGGTCTAATTGGAGCTGTAACCGCTGGCCTACACCGCAGCCCCATCATCGCAGGATCCGAGCCGTGTCTGCGACCTACACCACAACTTACGGCAACGCTGGATCCTTAACCCACTGAGCAAGCCCAGAGATCGAACCCGTAACCTCATGGTTCCTAGTCGGATTCGTTAACCTCTGCGCCATGGCGGGAACTCTGAAATTATGTAGTTTTATGCTTGTTAATATTAGGAAAAATAAGATCATGTGAAATATACTGTCCTGAAAAACACGATCACCTTTGCATTAAAAATGCTGAGATCTACAACACACACACACAGCACCCATGCATACACACACACATGGTAGAATTAACACAAGCCTAGGATTCGTAGGCAATATGACTTCTTAGCTGTACCACTAAAGCAGTGTTTCTCAACTTCTGTTTCATTCCCTCCCCCACCAGGAGCCTTTTAAGGCATTTTCTCATACTCATATTTCCCCATGCATTTAATACGATCTATATACTATATGTTAGTTTATATATACAGTGGATCTTGGGAAAGGTGCAGTTATTGTAATATCTAAGATGTTTTTCTTCACCCCAGGAATGCTGAGCTATGCTGGTTGAGAATACATGTGTGTTCTTTGGGAAACCAGTGTGCCTCAAGTGATAGATTGATTGGATTGATTGATTGATTTTGGCTGTACCTGTGGCATGCAAAAGTTCCTGTACCAGGGATCAAACCTGTATCACAGCAGCATCCTGAGCCACTGCAGTGACAAAACTAGATCCTTAACCTTCTGAGCCACCAGAGGACTCAGGTGATTTATCTTTAAAACAGGAACTGCAACATTCACACTGTATACTCCTTAGGAGTACCACATGGATTAAAAGGCATTTAGAAAGACCTTTAAATGTTAGCTAAATAAGTGGAAATAAGTGGCATTACCATTATTTTTAAGTTCTAAGAGAGATCGCTCCCCTTTTTAAAAATACCTTTATTGAGGTATAATATCCACCCATTTAAAGTATATAATTTAATGGATTTTAATATATTGAGTTATGTAGCTATCACTGTAATCAGTTTTAGAATATTTTCATCATCGTAAAACAAGACTCCGTATTCATTAGAAGTCACTCTCACCCACCCATTTCCCAGTCCTCCCAGCCCATTGCAACCACTAATCTGTCTTCTGTATCTATAGATTTGCTTGTTCCAGGAATTTCACATAAGTGAAATCATACAGTGCATGCTCCTGACTGGCTTCTTTTGCTTAGAATAATGTTTTGAAGGTTCGTCCTTTTATTAGCAAATAATCTTCCTTTTATTTATCTGTCTAATTGGCGAATATATACATCATTTTCACTTTTGGCTGTTATATACAATGCTGTGAACATTTGTGTACAAGTTGTTCGTTGGATGTATGTTTCCATTTTTCTTGGATATTTGCTTAGGAGTGGAACTTCTGGTTGTACAGCAACTTTATGTTTAACATTTTCCTGATTGACCAGTTTTCCAAAGTTGTTGTACCATTTTTTATTCCCACCAGTAATGTATGAAGGTTCCAGTTTCTTGAAATCATCCTTTTTTATCATAATGTTTGATATCCAGAGGCCAGCGTCTCTTGCTCCTTAGGAAAGCAACTCAACTTTTCCAGGGAAAAAAGCTACTCTGGATATTGTTTGTTTTTAAGTTAGCCATTAGTTTGGTCTTAGAAAATTAAAGTATTGCAAGTTCCTGTTGTGGCTCAAGGACATAGTGTCCTTGAGGGTGTGGGTTTGATCCCTGGCCTCACTCACTGGGTTAAGGATCCAGCGTTGCCGCAAGCTGTAGCGTAGGTCACAGATATGGCTTGGATCTGATGTTGCTATGAATGTGGTGTAGGCTGCAGCTGCAACTCTGATTCAACACCTAGCCCGGGAACTTCTGTATGCTGCAGGTGCTACCTTAAAGAGAAAAAAAAAATTAAAAGATTTTTTGAGAAGAAAGTGAAATATTGAGAACATTTAAGTAGTATTTTCTAATTAGTTTGCATCATTAGTATTTTTTAATTGGTAAAAGCCTCTGAAATTTTAGCTTTGGGTTATGAACTTAAAACTAGTTGATTTAATAGCAACCCTGAGAGAATCTTTTCTGATCCCCCACATTTTACAGATGCGAAAACAATAGCCCAGAGAGAGTGAGAGATTTCTCTAGAATAATGTTATCAGTCAGTACCAGGGATTTTCATTGTTCCATTCAGTCTCTGCATTACTCATTCTGCCTGCTAAGCCTGGATGTTTTCCAAGGTTCTTTTCTTTCTCCTCTCATCTTTTATGACATTTTCCATTTCTAACCGTTACTATAACTTTAAAAAAAATTCTCTTCACAAATGATTTATAAACATTTGTCCATACCTCTGTACAGAGCTCAAGACTCACATCTTCAGTTGCCTACTAGACATTTGTCTGCAGATACTTATAGGAATATAAAGTTAAGCATATCCAAAACAGTACAAATTTATCTCCTCACCAAAATAAGACTACCCAGAGTTCCCGTCGTGGCTCAGTGGTTAACGATTCGGACTAGGAACCATGAGGTTGCGGGTTCGA